>RZIQ01000003.1:371811-618190 GCA_003992365.1 Aureobasidium sp. P6 | reverse complement strand
CATGTAGACGGAACCTTGTTACCAGGATATATGCAGGGTATGGTCATCATGCTCCCAACCTTAATCGCCAAGATCAGCCTGCGAATGAAGATTGTTTATAGCCCCCTGCTTATCATGTACAACGAGAATCGATTCTGGATCCTAGGTATCGTTCCATCTGTAGATTATCGAGACTAGATAATCAAGGGTCGTGGCATACGATTGCTATCACATGTATGAAGTAAAAGGTCGTCGTCGTCGTCGTCGTCATCTTCTGCATGAAATATGGCAACCCGCAGGCAGAAATTCTTAGCAGGTATCCGAGAATCATTTTGTGGATTTTCTTTACAGAGTGATACTCTCTGCCCTATCGGAATGGCTCCCACGGCTTTGGTCCGGGTCATACGCCATCTTGTCATCCCTATGCTATTAGTGACCCAGATGCCGGAAGGGGTCAGCCACGTGTCGCGATGGGTAGGGCTAAGCTCAGGGCTCAAGGCTTCCAGGTACTTCGCTCATATCTCCTATGACTGGTGACCATTCCTGTCTTTGGTAGGTACACAGGGAATTCCCAGCATGCATCTCTTGCTGACGTGAAGCGGTCGTGATGGAAAACAGGTCAGGAGCGCGACTTCCAAATTTGGGCTCGAGTCCGAGCTCTGGTGATCGCCATCGTCACACCACGCCCACGCTCGCATTCACCCGAGCCCAGACATCTGCCTTGCATCGCAGCACACTCGCATTGTCATCATACACCTATCGGTCGCTCTGGGACCTGTAATACCGCTTGCTGGGATGGGTGCGCGACCTTTCCGATTTCCGATTATGAGCCACTTTTCGGCAATCCTGTTCGTCCGCTTGAGCCTTGAGGACCATCTCTTTTCGGTCTCTGATGTCAGCATCAGTATCTGCAACTCATACGATCGGAATTTGTCGCGAGGCAGTGTAGAATGTTCATGATGAATTGCAGGATCACAAGCTATTCTTGTAGAGCGAGCAGGTCCGATGAGGAAGAGACGAGGCCATATACATCTAATGTCTTGCAATCTTTCAAATTTATAAGATCAAACCAGGTACCACTTGCTTCTGCAACCTTCTAAAGCACAAGATCATTCTATCTTTTACTATCTACACCATTTGTTTTCACTCGAGATTGTAGCTATGTGGACCTCTCTGCTCCTGTCTGGGTTTGCTTTTCTTCAAGCCGCAAGTGCTTGCACATCATACGGTATCGACTTCAAAGGCAAAGGCAATTACTTCATCAACAAGAACAGTAATGAGTCTTTCACCGCTGTCTCCCAATTTTACGACTGTACTGGAACCGCCAATGTGATTCTGATATCACCTGAGGGACACTCGTACTACTGCTCGGATGTGCCCACCACACCTGACTACACTGATGCCATTACAACCTGCCCCATTAAGAAGAACCAGATGTATTCTGGCGATTGGACTCTGGTTCTCCTGGACAACAACGGCAACAACACAAGTTTTTCTGCAAAACGTGTTCTGCATCTCAACGTTGGCGAGCAGGTCACCTCCACTGTCGAGCCAACTATCACTCTCAGCGTCACGCAAACTCCAACATCTGTGGTCAATGCTACAATCACAGATCTGGAATCAACTACGCTCTTGCCTTCAACAGTGACCAGTCTTGCCAGCGACGCAAAGACTCAGACAATTACTTACTATCCTCCTCGCGAGACCGTCACAAAGTCATCCACGGCAACAGTCAAGCGCACATCCACAAAGTTCACGTATACTGTACAAACAGTCACACAGACCAAGATCTGTGCAGTCGCCTTTGCAGCCATGTCAGCCGATCCTACTGCTGATGCATCTCTGGTATCCATCGCCAAAGCTGCCATCGCTTCAGCAAGCCCGACTACCCCTCCTGTACGCCGACTTAAAGCAAGACGTGACGTTACAAAGGTTGTGCAAGTGGCCAAGCGTCATAATGCTGTCCTTACGAAACGTGCTCCAGATTCGTCTGTCGTCACGTCTACAGACACCAACACCGCCAATTGGATCTCTGTCACGTCCAGCTTTACTGCTGCTCCCGTTACTCAGACCGCATATAGTAAGTCGTTCCCGTTTGCAAACAAAAACCAGAAGCTAACACCTTTTAGCTACGGTCGAGAGCACGACAACTATCACCCCAGCTCCGATCACCATCCTCGCAACACAGACCACCATAACCAAGACGGCTCCCACATCTGTAAGCACTCTCTTCTCCATCTCTTATCTTTTGTACAATAATCAGAACCCCGATGCTGACAATCCTCAGACACGTACAATCACCAAACGCACAACCACTACATCCAGGATCACAAAGACTGTCACGGCAACGTATGTTCTGCCCTCCCTTCCTTTACAATGATCATCGCGCTAATAGGAAAATAGTCTCAAGGTTACTACTTACGTGCCAGGAAATCATTGCTGGTAGATGCTGTAGTGTCTATGTTCGGTCTCGATGGCTCTATTGTCTACTAGCTCCTGTGGTCACTAGTTTGTGCAGTCCTCACTAGATTCTCTTTTTTTTTTTCAAATCAACTCGTTTCATCTATTCTGACTTTGCATGGCGTTTGATGCAGAATAAACTGAGGGCCAGGTCCATAACAAATTCTTGTTCTGTATTTTGACGATTTTTATCAGTGCATGAGGTCCTTTGACATACCAGGATTTGCTTCCCTACAGTCTTGTACATCAGAAGTGGCAACATTGTGATGCTCTGCCAGATCACAATGTCCCTCCTCTCATTCACGGCCCGCGTATGAGTGACCTTTCCATCATATCCACGCCGATTTTCAATGTTTCCCAACAAATCCCAAAACCTCCTTGACGAAACTCTCGGGATTTTCCTCGGCACACCAATGTCCGCTGCCCTCCACCTTTGCCAACGTGACATCCGTATACATATCCCTAGCCTGCTTTTCCGCAATCCCAATCATAAAGCTCAACTCGCCCCATAGTGCACAACACGGCACCTCACATTTCCCCTTTTCCTCGACCATCTGCCTGTTATCAACTTCATCCTGGAAGAAAGCACGATAAACATCAAACCCGGCCCTCATAGCCCCCGGCTGCGAGAACAGGTTTGCGTAAACATCCACATCTTGAGCAGAAATCGCAGAAGGATGTTGGGTCAAGCGATCATAAAACGATTTCAGGTACTGTCGTTCTTTGCCTTGAGTCAAGAGTTCGGGGACGTCGAGTTGCCAGTGAAAGACAAAATGCCACAATCCCCCGTGAGCAGATTCTTTGACATAGTCGGAGTAAAGAAAAGTACCGGGTAACGGGCACTCTCCCCAAGAAACACTGGCTGTGTTTTCAGGGAATTTCGAGGCGTACGCGTGGGCAACCATGCCTCCTATGTCATGACCCACGACGTGGATTTTGTCTTTGATACCGAGGTGGTCTGTGATGAGTTGGTGAAGATCTGTGGCCATTGTTGCTTTATCGTAGCCAGAACGCGGACGAGAGCTTTCGCCCGCGCCGCGGTAGTCTGGCGCAATGATTTGATAGCCGGCATTTGCAAGTGGTGTGATGACGTGGCGGAACTGGTAGGAGGTTTGGGGGAAGCCGTGGATGAGGAGGATGGTTCCTTTTGGTTTGACATTGTCTGGAGGTGGGCAGGAGAGATAGCTTATAGAAACTTCGGAGGGGGTTGAGGGTTTGCCTGAGAGGAATTGGCGTTTGGATGTCCAGCGGGTGGAGTCGAATGTTCGTGTTGCCATGTTGTCAAGAATTATCCTCAAGAGTTGTATTGGAGGTAGAGAGGTGAGTTGCTATCTGAGTGTAATTGCTTGTTCTTCAAATTGGGTTCTTGTCAAGATATAAGTATACAAATCTCCACCTCGTTCGTTCGTCATCAAGAGCGTCACTCTGAGCGTCACTGTACATTCGGTCTCCGAAGAAATTGAAGATGGCTCTTGGAATCGACGTCATCGTTATCCGGGGCGTGGAGGATGAGGTTCAAGGGCAGGAAACTATACCGACATCTCCGAAAGTTGGAGATTTCACTCCGCTTCTTTACACCTGTGTCTAATTAGGATCAAGCATGCAACAAGCAACAATGGTCTCGCCGCGTAACTTCTCATGAGCGTGGTTTTTCACTCCCAGAACATGAGTTCAGAAAGTCATAGATAAACACTCATCATATCGACTACTACTTCATCCAACATATCTTGCTTCAACCAGATAATAGCGTAGACATGCATATAGCATTCTCTATGAGCAACCTTCGAAGGAAAAGGAGAATAAAAAGAAAGATCCCGAAGTTGAGCCCAGCCGTCTGTTCTCAAGAACAAAACGAAAAAGATTCCGACACGGGGAATTGAACCCCGGCCTCCTCGGACCTAGTCGTTCTTGTGAAAGAACAGTTTGAGAGCGAGAAATCCTAGCCACTAGACCATATCGGACTTGATGAAAGCTATCCTTCCAAGATGGAATATGATTCTGTTTTGCAACGCTCACATGCTAAACAAAGAGAAACGATTGTCAAAACACTTTCAATCTTGGATAAGATATAATAAAAGTCAGAATAGATAGATACAGTTGAATCGTAAAGTAGCCATAAGCCAGTCGTTAATAAACTCCCACATCCTCTCAGCAAGTCATTCTTCTGATGTTTAACCGAACATGGCATCACCGAGTCTGATGCTGACGGTCTTGGTCTGGAGGTAGTTGTCAAGAGCAGCCTCACCGAGTTCACGACCGATACCGGAAGCCTGGAGATGTTCTGTCAATATAAATCCTAGAAAATACTTGATCACAAGACATACCTTGAAGCCACCGAAGGGAAGCTGCCAGTGAAGAGTGTTGTAAGTGTTGACCCAGACCGTACCAGCCTTCAGGGCATTGGAGACCTCAATAGCGGTGTTGAGGTTTGATGTGTGGACAGCAGCAGCGAGACCGTACGTGGTGTTGTTGCCGACGCGGATGGCATCTTCCTTGGTCTTGAACTTGGCGATGGAGCAGACGGGACCGAAGATTTCTTCTTGCATGATGGTCATGTCGTCCTTGACATCGGCAAAGATGGTGGGCTCGATGAAGTAACCCTCGTTACCCTTGCGTTTACCGCCGGTAACGACGGTGGCGCCCTCGTCTTGACCTTGCTTGATGTAACTGGAAATTTGTTAGTATGATGTGATGAATATGAAAGAGAAAGTTCAAACATACCCCATGATTCTGTCGAACTGGAGTTGCGAAACCTGAGGACCCTGGAAGGTGTCGGCGGCGAAGGGGTCACCAACAACGTTCTTCTGGGCACGCTCCTTGAAGCGCTGGACAAACTTGTCGTAAATGCCCTCCTGAACGTAGACTCTTGAACCAGCACAGCAGCACTGGCCGTGGTTGAAGAAGATACCAAAGTTGACCCATGAGATGGCATTGTCAATGTCGGCGTCGTCAAAGACGATGTTGGGAGACTTGCCACCAAGCTCAAGGGTGACCTTCTTCAGGTTGCTGCCAGCAGCGGCCTTCATGATCTGTCTTCCGACAACGGTGGAGCCAGTAAAGGCAACCTTGTCAACGTCCATGTGCGAGGCAATGGCAGCACCTGCAATCTTTCCGAAACCAGAGATGACGTTGACGATACCAGGAGGGAAGCCAGCTTCCTTGCAAAGGTTGGCAGCGTAGAGACCGGACAGAGGAGTCTGTTCAGCGGTCTTCAGGACGACAGTGTTACCGCAAGCAATGGCGGGACCAATCTTCCATGCCCACATAAGCAGAGGGAAGTTCCAGGGGATGATCTGACCGCAAACACCAATCTGGATACTGCATCAGCATTTGGCGACTGATTGGTCTAGAACTATACTTACAGGCTCCTTTCTGATGTAGTTGAAGGTATCGGGGCTGGTGTCGACAACCTTACCCTCGATCTTGTCTGCCCAGCCACCGTAGTATCTCAAGCAGCCAGATGCAGCAGCAACATCTCCCTTGGCCATTGTGAAAGCCTTGCCATTGTCGAGAGACTCGATAGCGGCGAGCTGGTCTGATCTCTCATCGAAAAGGTCGGCGAGCTTGGTCAAAAGCTTACCACGCTCGTTAGGAGTAACCTTGCGCCAGTCACCCTCGAAAGCCTTACGGGCGGCTGCAACAGCAATGTCGACATCCTTCTCGCTGGCCTCGTGGACCGAGCAGATGACCTTCTCGTTGGTAGGGTTGATAACCTCAAAGGTCTTGCCGTCAACACCCTTGACGAACTCGTTGTTAATGAACAGACCAGTGGGCTGCTCGTACTTGCCCGTAGTCGGGGTCTCAAGTTGGATTGAAGTCATGATTATGGGTGTATATTTGGGGGGTATCTCAAACACAAAAACGACGAAGAAAGTGAACAGGAGAGAAACGTATTGCCTACGGGTTCGAACGAGGTATTTGTACTCAACGTGTTCGCCTTCATAAGCTTCACGCATTTTGGATCCACCGAACCAATCTCCACTCGCCCTCGACCGAGCCATACCCTATGCGGACATAAATGGGAGGTGATAGGCGACCGCAAGACCTCGGACTCGCGGAGTGTGTTTGGCTAGGCGGGGCAAGGGCGGCACTACCCCGCGCGCTGTGCTCTTCCGGGGAAGGAACGATGAACCATGCTGAAGAGCAATGCATACGGTTGATTCAGCCACCACAGATGTGTATATTCTGCAACCATCAGACGACATCCGTTGTCCCTTGGAGTGTTGTTGCATCGTCTCAGATCGTATGTTATCAATGGTGATGGACAACTTGGCTTCTGCAAGCAAAGCTCAACATACCGAGCTTCGTCAATGCGTCAAAGCTGCTCGGGTGAGTTGCCCCCGAGAGCGCCATACGAAAATTGTTACGAAAAGTCGTTAAGCAATGCACTGTGAATGGCCAATCAATCGGAATACCTCCTCCATCTGACCTCTTGTAGCCCCTCCAACAACCACCCCTCCTGAATAAGCAGCTCTTCCTTCCATCTCCGCATCTTGAACGCCTCATGGTGAGCATTCCGCAGAGCCGATCGTCAGCATACCTTGGCATACCATGACCCTAACAACTTCACTGTCAAGCATTGCAATCGTATGTATCTCAAGGTCTTGTCGGCTTGCATTGTTATCTTACACGGACCCAAAGATGGTTTCTGTGGTTATCCACATCGTCCGCATAGACTTGCTGGATATGATCGTGACAAGTGGCTTCGGCCTGGACCCGTTGGAAGTGGAGAGGCTCTCATTTGTAAGCCGAACTTTCTCCTCACACATCAAGGTGGACAAGCAGCTCCTCCCTTGAGAGGTACTGTATTGTTTTGATGTCGTCTCACGATTTACTCCCATTTAATAAGATGGTGTTATTCTCAGCTCATTTCATGAATCGTTCAATCATTCTCAGAATCTCATCAGGTATCATCCTATGCTCTTTATGAGATCTGCCAGAATGACAGGACATTGTCAAAAGCGGGACTTCGCCAAGATTCCTTTACAGCCACATTCGAAGGTGGTTTCAGAGCTGGCGCTTCAACATGAATTTTATGGACACCGCCTTCGTCGTGATCGACATCGTCTGACTCAGACTCTCCGCTGTCTTCGCTCTCATCAGAAGAACTGCAATCTGATTCAGTATCAGAGTCGTCCAGATCCATTAGCTCGCCAGGACTACGACGCTGACCCGAGGTGGTTATAAGCATTGGTTCATGATGACTGAGAATCGTGTTGCTCACAGCAGCTGTTGTGTCTGTCAGCACTGGAAAGACCAGATCAAACGCGAGTGGGAAATACCTTGACTAGCATGCAGTGCAAGATCTGGCTCTATACGACCTTCTCTGGATGTAACATTGCGCCAGACTCTTACATTTCCATCCATACCGCCAGCCCATACATCGATCGTTCCATCGGTGTTGCTCGCGAGGTCGAACGACAGCTTCAAAGTGGTGCGAGCCTTACGATCAGACAAGTAGCTTAATCTTTGGCCAGTATGCCTGATGTCGTAGACAAGTATTACATCGCTTTGACGCTCTGCGACAAAAAGGTAATTACCACAATGACTCCAGGCTAGTTGACTGACACCATTGCCCTTCAGAAGGCGATCCTCAGAGTCGTTGTAGCTCAAGTCAAAAGCGGCCATGCAGCCTCCTTGGCCAGCATGCTCGAACAGAGCTACCTGACGATTGTAGGTTCCCGCAGCTAGGATGTTGTCGGCGGACCGAGCTAAGGATGAGACTATGCCGCCAATCCCGGTCGAGTCTGCGCCGTACAGCTTTCGTGCCTTGCGGCCTTTTCTTGTCGGACATTCGTAAATGGGGCCTGCGCCGTCGTGGATGTCGAAAACAGCAATGGTGTCTTTTGCACCTGCGACGAAGCGATTATTGTCGACGAAGAGGAGGGACGATGGCGCGATGTATGCTTCGGTGAGAGGATTCTGCCAGGTATAAGAGGCATGAGTGTGAGCGATATCAAGAGCGTTTGTCAGGCGTAGAGGTAAGTCGGGCTGGGAGGTCAAGAGCAAAGTGGTGGCAGGGTTGGTGACATCGAAGGCAGGATGAAGGGTGTATGTGGAAAGCTTGAGTGGTGATGGAGCAGAGCAGTAAGGCGAGACTTCTGTAGGCTTGTCGTCTTTGTGTATTGACGGGCTTGCAGGGGTCAGCTAGACAGAGCCATGAGGAATGTTGGAGAGACGTGAAAGGACAGGAGAGATAGAAAGAGGAAATTCAAGTCGGATGTTTATCGTCCTTACACTGCAAATGTTCTCAAGATGAAATCTTCGTTATACGTGACTACAGCAGTGCCGTCGGACGACAGAAGAGCATGACGGAAGCAATCGCTTTCGTTCTTGTCTGCGGCAGTCGCGACACCGTGGACTTGCTCAGCCCAGCCAGGATGCGCTTGGTCGACTGTACAGCGATATCTATCCCCTGTTGAAGCGATACACAGCAAAGACGGTTGCTGTGCTGCAGAAGCATCTAAGATTGGACTGGCTTCGTCCATTTTCCAATGTCTCGATGAGAGGTTGGCCATATTCACAGTAATTATGCGGGATTGCGGAAGAGAAATGTCAGAGAGCTTTGACCGTCAGCCTCTCCGGCCGAGGAAGGAGCCTGGAGAGTCTGGATGTCGCTTCTGGAATTTTCCACCGACAGCAATACATCAACACTGCTACCGTCTTCCACCACTTTCAATCTACACGTATCTCTCTGTCGTAGCATCAACCTCGTCGCATCTACCGCCAAAATGGTACGCCCATCGCCAATCGCAACAGCGCAACAAAGCCGACCACACCGACACAGCTAACACGGACAACCTACAGTCTACCATCGCCGCCAAGTCCATCAAGGCTCTCGCTCCTCTTCTCGACCGCGTCCTGGTCCAGCGCATCAAGGCCGAGACCAAGACTGCCGGTGGCATCTTCCTTCCCGAGTCGGCTGTCAAGGAGCTCAACGAGGCCAAGGTCCTCGCCGTCGGCCCCGGCGCCCTCGACCGTGATGGCAAGCGCATTGCCCCCTCCGTCCAGCCCGGCGACAAGGTCTTGATCCCCCAGTTCGGTGGCTCGCCCATCAAGGTCGGCGAGGACGAGTACTCGCTCTTCCGCGATCACGAGTGAGTTGAATCCGTGCCCACATGTGGACGACTCGAACCGTGGAAACTAACCATGTGCTGCGAAACAGGCTCCTGGCCAAGATCAACGAGTAAATTTCATGATACCCATCCCTCCTCTACGAAAAGCATATACTTTGTATCAACACCTCTACATTCTTGACGAGACATACGCGCAAATCGGTCCTTGAAGAGCATGTCGGTTCTGGGAGTCTCGAAAATAAAACAAGAGAAACCAAAAACATTGTAGTATATCAAATAACTTCTTTCTTGTTGTATTCATCAGCGATCTTCTCTCGTCTCTCTGTCAATCAACCTCCTTCCGGCTCGCCACAAATCAATATTCCATGTTCTCGCGTCGCGGTAATGCATGACTGGAAAAGCAGCATGCTCTTAACTCGAGCAGAGGACTAGTATGTAGAGCTACACTTTACGGGGTCTAACAACTATTTCTACGCATGAAGCCCGTAGCCAAGAATTTGGGTAGGTAAGCACGCCTGACTTGTCTAGCTTCTTGACACTATGCTTGCAATATCATATCAATCCATTCTTCTGCAGTCCGCAGATCAAAAGGTTCAGCAGAAGATGATCACGTTGAAGTGAATTCGCAAGAACAGTGCACACGAAGCAGAACATCAAGGCGTTATTAAAAGTCACTTGTCTCGTTTCGGCGGAACTGTAGTGATTCTTCTCAGCGACATCTAGGGCTTCAATCAAAGTCGGCACTCCTTGACCAGCCATCTATACCGACTTGTCTGAACTCTACTTCGGCTTCTTGACCAAAGTATCCAGCTTCCCGCCAAGCACGCATGGTGTTCTTATCGTAAGGCCCATGTGTCTGTCCACCATCCCTCGCATCTACCCAGCGGAACTCAAACATTGCGTTCTCATCAGCCGAAGCGGTGTCTGAGACTGGATCGACCCAGTCATCGCCAGTCTCACGCTTGTAGAGTCGTTGTAGCAGCTCTCGCTCGTGGTCGTAGATGTCGGGATTGTTGCGACTGAAGATGGCGTCTGCAGCAGCGGTGATGGCCTCGACTGCGGCCACGCGGCGTTTTTCGGCCGGATCTTCTTGAGCACCTGCATCAGCGTCCATGTCCATGGCGTCTGATTTGGCGGCGGCGGCTTTCTTTTGCTTCCATTTCGGGACTTTTTTTTGTTTCGACTTGGGCGCGGCAGCGTTTAAGCGTTGTAGAGCTTCCAGCACCGATTCGCCTTTGTGGAGATGTGTGATCAGAGTTGAGAGCAGATCCGAAGTCAGCAGCGCGTCGTCGGCTGCGGTCTGTTTCCGTCGCTCTTGCTCGCGCTTTTCTTGAGCGGCTTTGGCCTTTTTCATGTCCTTTTTGTTCAGGCCTTCGAGCCAACTGTCGTGGACCGAGTCTGGGTCGACGGCTTTGCGGATGAAGTTTCCGGCTTCGTCGAAGCGGCCTTCTTCTCCTTCTTGTTGCATGTTGAAGGCATCTAGCTTTGGAGCGTGCCTCTTTTTGCTTCCGGCACCTAGTTCTTCGGCATCTTCATTTTCTTCGTCTAGACGGTCGCGTTCTGAATCGCTGCCACTCTCACTGCTGCTCTCGACGCTGGCGTCTTCGTCGGCGCGAGACTTGCCTTTTGAGTTTAGAGTAAAGTCCGCACGAACATGACCGCCAGACTTGCTCTTGTGGACCTGACCTTCAATATCGTCGATATCCATAAATCGCACGTCTTTCTTGGTTTTCTTGCCTTCGCCATGTAACTCTTCGTCATCATCTCCATCAGCTGTGCCACCTACACCGCCAGTTCCTTGGTCGACATCGGCAAACATGTCCATCTCGTCCTCGTCCTTTGATTTTCCGCTCTCTTGACCACGTTGATTCCATCCCGCATTCTTCGCACCTCGTGAGTTTGCAGATCTGTTTTCTTGTCTCGCCAATTCTGCCTTTTCGTCTGCACGGGCTTCAAAGTTGTCGTCGCTGCTGTCGCTCTCGTAGCCATCTAGTTTGATGGCGTTGCGTTTCGTCTGCAGACCTCCCTTGCCGATCTCGTCTAGTTCTAGGATCGCATCTTCCTCTGGGGCGTCTGGGGCGAGGGTCGAGGGGTTGCGGTGATCGAAGCGCGGTTTTTTGGATTCGGGAGAGATGTAGCGGTCAGAGGCCTCGGCGGTGCGTTTGGGGCGGACTCCCCCGGCGGGGATGGTCTGGTGTCCGCCGGACATGTTGCGGCCGCCTGTCATGGTTGAGATATTGTGGGAAAGTGATTGGGAGGTGGGAGGGAGAGCTCTTGGTGCCTTGTGTTTGTTCGAGAATCGTGCGTCATGGGTGTGCACAGACGTCGTCGAGCATAGCGATCATCATGTCAAACAGCGTTCAAGACGCAGATTTCTACGAGAAGCTCGAGCTCCACTGAAAGGTTGAGAGGACTCTGATAGGATGCAAGCTTGGACGAGTAAAGTAGCAAATGAGCAGAGAAGGGGTTGGACCAATATCTGGAAGCTAGCTGTATGAGTGCACAAAGCTTCATCCATGTACGAATAGTCATTGGGAGAAGCATGTAATAGTCAGTGTATCATGGCACAATGGGCTATAAGACCAGAGCTAGAATCGTAGTAATTGCCGAGTCGGGAGTGAAGACGGTCCATGGAAAGAGATGGTTGTGTTGGAACCGTGATTTCGTCATGGGCACTTTCACAAGCTAGCAGCGTCTCCAGCTTGTCTAGACTCTTGGTCTTGCTCAGACAACAACATCTCACACACAACCATCTGCCAGCCATGGTGGGTCCATCACACTCGCTCGTGCCTCGTCAGCTGACAAGCTCTGCAGTATCGCAACGACCCTCTGGCCATGTACAACCAGGCCATGCTGGCACGAGGCGGCCGCCCTCGCCGCTTCGACGAATACTACCGCTGCTACCCCGTCGCCATCAAGACCGACCGCGAAGATGTCATCCACGGCGGCAAAGTCTACCTGCCCGCCTCTGCCCTGGACAAGCTCACCCAACTGCACATCACCTACCCCATGCTCTTCGAACTCATCAACGGCGCAAAACAGACAAAGACGCACGCCGGCGTGCTCGAATTCACCGCCGAAGAAGGCAAGATCTATCTGCCCTACTGGATCATGCGCTCGCTGCTTCTGGATCCCGGAGATCTGTTGCAGATCAAATCTACAGATCTCCCTTCTGGCTCCTTCATCAAGCTGCAGCCCCAAAGTCCCGCCTTCCTCGACATCTCCGACCCCAAAGCCGTGCTCGAGAATGTCTTTCGCAATTACTCGTGCCTGACGGTCGGCGACATCTTTTCCTTCAGCTACGTCGATCAAATCCACGAAATTGCCGTTTTGGAACTGAAACCAGACAAGGACTCGCATTCCATCAGTGTGCAAGAGACCGATCTGAGCGTCGACTTTGCCACGCCAGTCGGCTACAAAGAGCCTGAGCGCAATAGCGGCACGTCGACTCCTGCCCAGGTCAAGGGTATGGGTGGTGCTTTGCACACACAAGGCACCATGGCCCAAGCAATCAACTACGCCGCCATTGCACCCACAAGCACAGATGCCGCAACCGGACACGCACACGCTGCCTCTCATTTCCTATCTGCAGGCCACCGTCTTGTGGCAAAGAAAGGCACCAAGACCGCTACACCCTCGTCAACCGGCACATCCACCCCTGCTCCTTCAGAAAGCCCGAGTATTCCAAAATCTCAACCTCGCAAGAACGGCCCTCAACCCCTTCGTTTACCGCCTGGTAAATTGTTCTTTGGCTACGAGGTCAAGCCCAAGCCGGAAAAGAAGGAAGAGGGCCAAGAAGAGCCAAAGAAGAAGCAACACTTTTTCTCTGGCGAAGGACAGACTCTTAGAAAGAAGAAATAAGAGTATGAAGCGATGATGGGAATCATGGTAATAACAAGTTTTTCCCTTTTCATGAATTGAGCCTTTTTTTGCTTCAGGGGCGTTGTTTTCCATCTTTTTGAGGCGGAGTTTAAGGTGAAACAAAGTGGTTTTGGCACAATGTCCAAAAATGCATTTCTCTGGCGTTTTTCTTTTTTTTCTTTTTTCTTTTTGCAATCATTTCTAGCTTTTCCTGTAATTACACGAAGAAAAGAACCCAAGACTTTTTACAAAAAGGTTGGAATTTTCTCTGTTTTGATGCTACCGAATGTTTTGCTCCAATTGATCGGGTGTTCTCCTTAATTGACTAGGAAGGTATGATAATAACAACACTAGTATTTTCGTCGTCTAGACTTGTTCACGGTTCTACGTTTGACCTTTTTTAAACACACACATCAAAAGATCCATGCAATCTTTGTGCGTTCAAGGCGGCTGGCCAGTATGTTTTTGATGTGAAAAGGGGCGTCGAGGGTTCATGTCCAATAAGTTCCACAAGGACATCTTTGAACTCCCTGCTGGAAGAAAAGAAAAAGAGTGAGGAAAAAAAGAGAAAAAAAAAAGCAGACACATGGCAATCAAGATGGAGAATGCAAAATTGAATCTTGGAGAATGAATAAGCTAGTCGAGTCATTGCTAGCTCTCTCTGGTTCCGAGTGAAGAACAAAAACCCCCTCCTCTCTCTCCTCTAAACCCATTCTCTAAACGCCCTTCTGTTGTTCTCCATTCTTGATGCCTACGACCAACTCCCAGCATGATACAGCACCGGGAACCCCTAATCCCCGACCCTGCGTTTCTTGCTAGGCGTCTCCTCATCATCCGCCTTATTCGTAGCATCAGGCGGACTCGTGCCCGCAGAACTCACACTACCGACAACCCGACCACCCCTGTCTTCAACATTCAGACTGCCACTTCCTGTTCCTCCTCCTCCTCCTTCTCCGCCGCCGGTGTCGCCAAACAAGTCGTCGGTATCAGGTAACCCGCCATTCGCCTGTGTGTAATCCCAGTTGAATCCGAGATCGTCATTGACATCCGTCTGCGCTCCAGAAGTGATGGGATAATTCTGCTGCTGCTGGCCCACACTTTCTCCGCCACCGAAACTGCCAAAATAATTATCGTCAGGTTCATTGATATACTGCGCCAAATCGAAATCGCCCGGGTTGCCAATGTCGTCAAAATTGCTGGCGGTTATGCCAGGGATCGCGCCAGTGGGGGACAAAGGTTGCAACCTCCCAGCCAAATCCGCGACTTTGGAGTCTTGCTCTTGTTGCAATTTGGCGAGCATGTCGAGTTGGACTTTATTCTGGCGGACGGCATCGAGAGAGGGCATGGAGGGAGGTGTGGGCATCATGAGGGCATTGTTGGCGCCGGGTTGTGCGGCTGTTGCGTCGGCGCCGGTAGCCCCAGAGGCGGCAATCATAGAGAGGACGTCTTCGCGCTGTTGGGCGGTTAAGGGGTTGTTGTTGTTGGCGGCTTGGAGGTGATCGAGTGCGCTACTGATGTCGTAGTTGGCGCCGGCGCCTCCAGTGCCGTTGTTGGGCGAGTTGCTGGCGTTGACATTATGGATTAGGTTCATGACATCGTCGTTTTCTGGGTATTGGTTGACAAAGTCGGGGGTTGGCGCGTCATCCTTAATGACGGGTGTTACTGATGCTCTTTGTGGTTGTTGGGCTTGATGCCGTGCTTGAGGAGGCTGTGTGCCGTATCGTGCCGTGTGCGGACCTTGGTGCATAGGCCCTGGACTGGTAGATGAGCGGGCGGAAGGAGTAGCATTGGAAAATGGCGACGCAGAAACATTTTGAGCACCGGGAGCAGGCAAGAGCAAAGGCCGCGGTTTTTGGTAGCGCTGTAACTGATTATTTGCGGTGTTGTTCGTATTGCTCTCGTTCATGTCACCGTCACCCATGTCGAAGACACTACCTTGCTGTTGAGGCGGCTGTGGCATTGAAGCGCTACTGAGAAAGCTGGCGAGATTCGGAGGACCAGAATGACCATCCAAGCTGCGATTGTAAAATGTAGCCAGAAATGTCAGAATCGCATTGATGGAATTTTCGTGTCGGTCGTGAAGAGCCTGGAAAGCCGTCGCTTGACGGTAGAATTGCTCGTTCTGCTCCTTCAATGAGGTTATCATCTTGGAGATGACACTTTGCTGGCGTTGCAGTTTTTGTAATTCGGAGCGGAAGGTACCCATGTCTTGCCGCGGGATTGTTGTCATCAAGCCCGCAGCACCATCACCGGCGTCAGGCGAGTTCTTGTGATCATCATCGCTGTCACCTGGCTCCCGCTTGTCTTGGTCTCGTTTCCTCTTTGAGCTTGATGATTTGGCGGCTGGTTTCTGTATGAGCCACAGAAGGTCGGGTCGGCCTCTCTTGAAGTATTCGTGCCAGTACACGCTGGGATCTTTGACCTTCTTTTCGGCCGCCTTCATGGAATTGGCATTCAAGCCAACCTTCTTGTGGAAGCCGTACATGTTGAGCTGGCGCACGAACGAGGCGTAGTTGTTGTGTTTGAACAGCTCTGGGATCAGGGTACGAGCAAATTCATCTTCATCGAGCACAATGAATGAGTTGCCATCGTCAGACCAGCGGATCAATTCGGTATTGTTGGAGGAATCGAGAAAGCTTGGTTCGTGTCAGCAAAAGGCTCGTTCAGACAAAGAAGATGGGTTGGCCAACATACCTGCTCAATTTCTGTACGAAGGGTGGTATCTGTTTGCGTTTTGCCTGAGCGTCCTTTTTTGCAATGGCTGCCTTCTGATCCAGGTCCTGCTCTTCCTCATGCTCCATATCCTCCCACACGCGATCGGTGGAATTTGCAAAATTACTCCATTGGTTTCTTTGGGGGGTTCGCGCGACTTGTTGGTTGGTGTTGCGGCGCACCAGCTGATTCGAAGGAGGAGCGACAGCTTGGGCGTAGTTGGGCGGCTGAGTGGTTGGCACTTGTGCAGGGAAAAAGTTGGCAGGCGCGGTTGGGTTGTTGACGTTGTTGGCGTAGGGAGAAAATTCGGGAAAGGTGGTGGATACGTCGCTGGAGAGAGGGTTCTGATAGTTGGCCAGAGGATCGTTGGCGCCAAAGGATCCATCTTGCATCTGCTGTGGGTACGGGTATGAGGCGTCTGGAGCACTGCCGTCGGCGGCGCGCTTGCGGGAGCGTGCCTGTGCTTGCATGTCGTCGTTTGGATGTCTGAGACGAGTCGTCACTGGCAAGCGGGTAGATGCCGACCGGTTGGCAGGAGCGATGATCGGCCGAGGAAGGTGGTAGCGACCAAGATATAAGCCTGAGAGATTCAAGTTGATGCCTGTCGCCTATTCGAGGCAGCGACCATTGTCGTCTCGGTCAGAATCAGCCCTTGGACGAGCGCCCGAGTGCGCGCGGAGCGTCTCTTTTTGAGTGTCTAGCAAGTTCCGTGTCTCTCTCTCTCTCTCTGTGTGTGTGTGTGTCTCAGTGCGCGTTGAATTGTCGCAGTATATGCGCGTGTTCCAGACAGGTCACAATCGACGTTGCAAAAGTGCGAGTGCAATGGCTTGAAATCTCTTTCTCGTCGTCGCTCGCACCCTTTGACAGTCATGGCAATATGCGATTTTGAACTGCACGCACGTCACAACTGCTCCGCAAAAGGCCCAAGCTCACCGATTCTCAGGCACCATCCTTTCACCCAATTCTTATTAGACGGCCAACCCTCAGTGTATTTTCCTCGATCGTCGAGCCTCTTGTTGGGACTTGCCTGCTTCGAGGATCCGTTTCCGCCTTTTCCCATCTGTTGTACATACACGCACACAGTCGGAGCTTCTTTGATGACTTCAAAGTTCGAAATTCTTTTTTTCACATGCTTCGGCTGTTGTAGAACGTATGTGCACTCTGACACCTCCATTCTCTCTCTTGTTGCCTCTAGCTCCATATTCTGGACTTTACAATGTGAGTTGCTTCATACAACAATGGCACTTCCTTTGACGATGGGCCAACACTACAATCACCATGTGTATAAGCACATGCAAGACTGCCCGAATACGAAAGCCGGAGCCCTCGAAGCGAAGGAAAGTATAGCCGACCAGTCTTGCCATCTCCCTTGACCTCGTCTTCCTCGATCTCGATGAATGAGAATGTGGTATCGCGATAGAAATCACCAATCACAAGTCTCTTGTCGACTATGAAAGATCGTGTCCTTTGACAACGTGTGACTGCCTCCCCTCCGTTCAAGCCATATCAATGCAATGTTGGCAAGCTGCTTGTTTGACATGATCTGAAAATTTTATCGCTATCAGCTTGACTTGTCTACCATCATTGTCGGCACACAGATGCCCGACAAAGCCTTCCAGGAACGATCGACCATCGAAAAATAACTTCAACCCCCGATCAGCTCTCTTGAGGTGTAGTCAGTGACAGGTCCGGGCTCTACCCTGTACACGCAATGCTCTATTCTAGAACTTTCTAGAAGTTAGAGTTGCCAGGTTGCGAGAGGTGGTGCTTTGGGCAATATGTTACGATAATTGTGCCAGTATGAAATCTGCACGCTGACGGCAACCATTCCCAAAGAGCAATGAGCAGACTCCGAGCAGCATGCAGAACATGTAGACCACGGCTACCTCATCATTCTTTCTTCCCATTCTTTTCAGCCCTCATCCCAACTCCTCTAGCCGAACACCACAACACCCACAAGAACCCTAACAACACAACCACACTCGTACCAATCTCTACCAACCCCGTCTTCGTCCGGTCCAACACAGGAATCTCCAGCGTCTCCATCAACGTCTTTGTCTCCGCCGGAGCACCAATATGCTGGAACAAAGTTTTCGGCCCAAACAGCCCATCATAGCCGATATTCGTCCGGTCGAATGGATTAACAGACATTTTCAGTCCGTCCTCGGCTTCACAGGCCCAAAAGACTGCGGGCCAGGGCATGTGTGCGGTGTGTGTGCCATCAGCTGAAGGAGGCATGTAGCGTGTATGTAGTGGAATTGATACAGTGTAGGTCTCGTTGTTCGTCGAAGGGGTTTCCGGATGTGCGAGTTCTAGTAACGCGGCAGAGCCCCATTGTGGTGTTGTCCAGACAGGGGCTTCAAGATCTGTGGCCCCGCTCAGACTACGCAGAGCAACCAGCTTCTGTGAGGCAAGGAACAAAGGGTCGGAAAGCTGGTAGCGGTCTATAAAGACAGCGGATGGCAGAGTCAAGTAAGCGTGCAAAGCACAAGATTCATCCGGCTGCACCAGTGCATCAGTGGCAAACTTGAGCTCCAGAGTAGGATGTAATCCAGTAGGTTGACGAAACTTTGTCTCAAAGGTCAACTCTTCCGACTGCTTTGATGAAGAATGGTGTCTTGAAGGGAACGAGAATTTGGTGGCGCTGGGTTTTGTGTCTTCGCCGACCACCGTTAGTAAACCACTCAAAGCAATCTCTTCTTCTTCGGTGGCTTTTTCTACATTGAGGATTCCGACTTCGAGGGCGTCTGAAGAGGATTGGAGATGTAAAGTCTCGTCCCAAACTCCTTGGGTGCCATCAGCTGCGACCGCCCAATCCCAGTATGCAGTAACGCGGAGCGCATGCGATATCGTGTCGTAATCCAGATCCAAGGAACTAGCCTGTGCAAGCGAAGCCATCTGAGCATAACAAGCAGCGTCGTCCGATGAATCGCAAACCGTCATTGAGAGGTAGCCGATCAATTTTGTCAAACGCGCTAAAGGCCTATAGTACTGGTATTTCGCCGACATGGCAAAACGTTCAGACAGAATTGGTGGTGTCGAGAATGACTTTTGGACAGATGTACATTCGACGCCATCCCCAAAGATCTTGCCTAGTAGCGGGCATAACGTATCTCTGCACAAGTCAGTAAGGAGTCTGGTATATCTCGAAAGATTCAAACGGACGTTGATGCTTCTGCTCCAGGTGTATAGAATACATGGAAGCCTGCAGGAACCCTTGATGAGAATGGCGTTACTGCATCATAGTTCCACTCAGCAGCCCAGCGAACATGAATTTCATGACTTTGCTCGAGAACCCTGGCAACCTGCACAACAATACGTGAGTCGAGTCCTCTATGGCGGAAAGTGATGGAAATGGAAATTGTTCTAAAGGCATCTCCGTACCTCTTCAGGCAATCCGCGTGTCCCAAGCGTAACCCTCCATTCTTTGGCAGCTTTGAGCCCTGGCAACTTGATCGAGTCTTTGCCGATCTCAAGGGTAGCAGGATCAACGCCACCAGGCTCGTGTAATAGGTATGTGACTCTTTGCTTCATTGTATCGTTGCAGACAAACACGACTTGTAGTCCAGCGTGATTGGATAGATGGCGATAAGAAGCCGGAAGCATGGAGAGCGTGCTCAGAAAACCGTCGTCATTCTTTGGTGTACGCACGACCAGGCAACCACTTCAGCTTTCTTGTACTCTCCTTCAGCCACCATCATTTATTCCACAACGGGCGCTGCCACCGTGTCCTCGCCACAACTCCAACAAAAAACATCGAAAAAACACAAAAACAATATCAGAAGAAAAAAAACAATTCACAAGCATCTTTTCTACCTGGCCAAAAAATCGTCAAAGCATCAAACCAGAAAGGGATTCTAAAAAGAAAATCAGTCAATCACTATGCACCTACCAACTCTCCTCCTAACCCTCCTCTCATCCCTCCACCTAACCACCGCTCTGATCCCCTCCAACAAGATTCTCCTCTCCAAAATCTCCACCTTGACCTTGCGCGCCAACCAACAAACCTCTTCTCGCCGCACAAGCCCCATCCCCCAACTCGAATGCATAGGCGGCAACGCACGCAGCCTCTACCAAGTCGACATTTTGCGCTGCGAAAACGCCGGTTCGGACTACGACGACGAAAACGTGCAGTGGACGTGCAAAGCTTCTTTGCCGCCAGAGTTCAAGTTGGGCAGTACGGATGTCGAGTGTGAGGGTTATGATGGCCCGCAGGATAGGTTTGTGTTGAAGGGGAGTTGTGGGGTCAAGTATAGACTTGTGCTTACGGAGGAGGGGGAGAGGAAGTACGGGTATAGGGGGGATGAGGGAGCGGGTGGTGCGTCGTCGACGGGTGAGAAGGTCATCTTCTGGGCTTTCTTCACGTGTAAGTCTGGTGTCTCTTGTGGTTTAGGGAAGCTGCGTGGACTAATTGGATTGTTTAGTCGTTGTGGGAATGATTGGTTACGGTATTTGGGATTCGTGTGTTAGAGGAAACAACCGACGCCCACCGCACGCAAACCCTGGATATGGAGGTGGATGGGGTGGTGATGATAACAATGGTAAGAAGGACCTTTCATTCTTGGTACTAAAACCCAAACTAACGCCAAAACAGACGATGCACCCCCACCTTACACTCCCTATGGCAAGCCAAGCTCAAGCCGCAACTACGGCACACAAAACGGCCAGTACAGACCTGGCTTCTGGAGTGGTGCTGGAGCAGGAGCTGCAGCGGGTGCCGCAGCAGGGTACATGGCAGGCAGCAGAGCAAGCGGGTCTCGTACTGGCTCAGGCAGATCCAACAGTGGAGGTTGGGGCGGCAGCACAAGTTCAAGCCCGCCAGCACCATCTTCTTCAAGATACGAGAGCACTGGATTTGGCTCGTCCAGCCGCAGATAAGAGATAGCATTCAAAGAGGCGAAAAATTGTTTTCTTAGCTCAAATTGATACATATCCATCCATCACTTAAATTGGATCACCGGGAAATATCTGGGTCCTGCATAGCCAGTTGCCATGACAGTCTGTATGTCAATGTTTTTATTGACATATGGTGTTTGCAGCTTTAGCAGAATATGTGTTCCAGACCTGGTCAGATGAATCAGCCTAAGCCCAGGACAAGTTTGACTGTAACCACTTACACTGGCGGATCGAATTTGATCGCTATCCGGTGTCTGTTGTCCTTGATCTTGAACCGCGCTCGCGCTACAGTATCACTTTTGTACTGATCAGGCTCTGGACTCAAATGCGCCGCTTCCCTGCGATCCGACGAGAACTGTGGATGCCTCATGCGCAGGCGAGCATTGTTTGGTCGATATCTCGTGTCCCAAATATCCTCATCGTCATACTCGCGCAAATTCCGCTCTCTACGCCTTCTGTCAGCGAGCACGTCTGGTCTGGTGGGGTCTTCAGGCCAGGTGACGTCCTCATCGCTCAGCACAACTATGTGTCCGTCTGCTGGATCTCTTGTGTCGGTGGGATCATCACAATTGCGACCATCGATATCGTTCCTGTTAGAAATGTATCGACTCGGGTCCATTGGAGGCCAGGATACATCTCTGGTTGTTGGTATGGACGGCCACATATCATCCGTGTCATCATTGTCCTGAGATTGGTCATCTGCTGGCGAGTCAACGGGCGAGAAGAAACCAGCACCTCGGCGGATGTTCAGCGCTCGGGCAACCTCAGGATCACCAATGCTTTCCATAAAGCTCGAGCGCATAAAGCTGTGCGATGGTCGTGGTGGGCTTCTCGGGGGATTTAGATGGTCGTATTGCTGAGTGGAGCTGTTGATGTACGGTTGGAGGTCATCTCTGCTCATACCGACGTATACCAAGCCTTCCTTTACTCTGCTTTGAGTTAGCTGGCAGAGCGCGCAGAGGGACCAAGGATTGTGTGGCTCACGGTGCGGTAAAGCCACTTTCAGGAGCGATAATGTAGAGTTTCTCCAGGCAGAAAGTCGAGTCGTCGTGGTGGCGCAGGACAATGTTGCACTTGGAAGCACGCGAACAATAGACGCTCTTGTCGTGCTTGAGGATGTTCTCGGGACCGAAATCGATGCCGCTGCGCTCTTCGTTGTGAACTTCTCCGTCGCAGCTCTCCAGCTCGAGCTTCAGGCGTCCAGGTTCGACCTGACCGTGATAGCCATACTTGTAGGTGGACTCGTGTGTCAGCTTCCTCCTCTTGGCACTGCGCTGCGTGGGCTCGTCGAGGTCCGAGTCGAGCGGATCCAGGGCCGAAGTGTTGCGTGTAAAGCGTGGAGGTGAGTGTTCGGTGGGGTCTCTGTAGCGTCGTCGTCTCAGGCGCGAGGGAGGAGGGGCCCATCTGGCGTTGCGCTCCGAGTCTGCGGCCTCTCGTCTGAGTTCTACGTGTTCGTCGACTCTGTGGACCATGCGGCGAAGCCTGTCGATTCTGGAAGTCGAGGCCGAGGCGTCAGAGGGGGGATTGGTAGTGGCGGGTGGATGGTCGTGATCAGCAGGCTGCAAAGTGCCAGTCAGCCATACCATCTCACTGCCGAGACGGGGCGTGGGCTCATACAGCAAGCGGCGCCCATGACCTGCGTTGCTCTGCCATGGTCGTTTGCCTTGGTGTTGCCGATGCGGCGTCTATGCGATGCTTGCCTGTATGACGGGCCGTTGATGTCGACGGGGCTCCCTGCGCTCGCCGAGATGAATCCTGTCGAACGATTCTGACGATGTCCAGTGGCCGAGTGTCGTGATCAGGTATGAGGCAGTCATCAGCTTGTCCCTCGGTCGCATGTCGACCTGAGTGGGTGGGCGCGGTGCGGCTGAGCCCTAGCCGCATTCCTTCCTCCGATACTTACGCTTTCGGCACCAACTGCCGTTTTTGTCTGTGCACAAGACCTTCACCTCAGCCTCGCCACATCTCTGAAGCTCAGCAGCCTGCCACTCGACAATGTCGACCAGCAAGAGTCTTGTTCACGATAACTGATGACCAAACTCTTGTTGTTCTATTGCAAAGAATTCATATGTTTCAATGGCAAATCTGTACAAAGAGCTACACATTGCTTCAGACGTCCACCACGGTTAAAAAACTCTACAATCAAAAAGAACAAAAGCTATTGTCATAGAAACGAATAAAAGTATTGTCCAAGAAAACAAGAAGAAATATGAACAAAAGAAAAGAAAAGAAAGGTCGTTGATCCCATACCAGTGGAACATTCCTCATCCAGCAACATGTTTTGCCTTTGTCAGAAAACGAAACTCGCGTTTCCTGAGATATATAGCCTGAACAGCTTTTTTTACTTCACATACATCCTCTTCAAATGACAAAGAAAGCGCCAATGAATAAGGCGAGCACGCAAAGACCAATGTCAGTGTGGACATTGTCAGCCGCACCCTTGGCCACAGCCCTCATCTCCAACTCGAGAGCTGAGCGCTCGTAGTTTGCTGTGCTGTTGCTGCCGTACACGCCGCTGTTGGACGCCGTAGTGCCAGCGGTAGGGCCAGCAGCTGCAACTGCAACGGCGATCGACGCGGTCTCTTCAGCAACTGCAACAACAGTTTGGGTCTGAACAACGACGATGGGAGAGTTCGACGAGGAGGCTGCGACAGCGGCAGATGAGGAAGAAGAGGAAGAATATTGAACCGCTGCGGGAGTGTAGGCAACATTGATATTAGCAGTGCCGCTGGGAGCAAATATATTGGCAGTGGCGTTGTTGAATGCGAAAGGTGCAGCAGAGGCAGCAACGCGGACAGTCTCGGTGATGAACTTGGTCGTCTTGACAGTGGTTGTGGTGGTAGACATGCTCTTGGTATTGGTGGGTGCGTACTGGATAACGCTGCTGATAGGGTAGGATGTGGTGTATGTCACGACCGATTGGCGAATGGTGGCAGTAACGTAGGCAGTCGTGTAAATGGTCTGAGTCACTGCGCTGTATCTGATGTCATTGGCTGGAGCGGGCATGGTATCTCCGTTGGAGCTGTTGCCGCTCTGGTCTGCAACAGTCGAGTCAGAAGAGCTACCAGAGTTGGCATTACCCGAGTTGCTGCTGCCCGAGTTCGAGTTTCCTGCATTGTTGTTGCCCGAGTTGCTGTTTCCAGCGTTCGAGTTTCCGGAATTTGAGTTTCCAGCATTGGCCTTGTTCGGAGTAGCGACTTTGGTAGCAACAGGCGTGACGGTGGTGTAAACCTGGACAGTCTTGGTCACGTACTCAGTCGTCTCGGCACCCT
Organism: Aureobasidium sp. P6; assembly: GCA_003992365.1. NCBI lineage: Eukaryota > Fungi > Ascomycota > Dothideomycetes > Dothideales > Saccotheciaceae > Aureobasidium > Aureobasidium sp. P6. The sequence continues at coordinate 593,934 of RZIQ01000003.1, read as the reverse complement.
GAGCATCAGTACGAGTGACAGTCTGGATCTGGGTCTGGTAGACGGTGCGGGTGACGAAGACAGTGGTTTCGACAATTTGATAGCCGGCACCGTTGTTTGCGTTGTTGACATTATTGGCATTGCCAAACTTGGGAGAGGTGGAGTTGGAGTAAGGAGCAACTTGAGGGAAGCCGGCTGAAGGGGTGACCTTAGCAGCAGATACAGGAGCGGTTCCATAGATGGTCTCGGCAACGATGATGGTGGCGCCTGTTCCAATAAGCCCACCAGTTCCGGCTGCGGCGGCGATACCAGTTCCGAAGGGAATAAAAGCAGACGCAGGTGCAGTGCCGGCAGGAAGAGTAGAGTTGTTGTCCTCAGCAGCAAACTTGGCAGCACGGGAGACAGAGGCGTACTTGGAAGAGGAGGAAGAAAGCTTCTTGCTAGTGGAGGAAGCCTTGTTGCTCGAGGTAGAGATCTTCTTGCTGGAAGTAGACGAAATTTTCTTAGAAGAGCTGGAAGAAACCTGAGTACCGCACTTGCCGAATTTGGTCTGGCATTTTGTGGTGCTGCAGTAGTCGGCAGAAGATCCACAGTAACCATATTGAGAGCAGCATGAGCCAAAGGTGGAGCCGGCACAGGTGTATCCATTGTAACCACCGCAGGTACCATCCTTGGAGACAGGTGCAGCAGGGCAAGGGCTGGTGGCAGTGTTGAGAGAGGTTCCATCAGCCTGTGCGTTGAGGATCTGCTTCATCCAGGTAAGGTAGTTTCTGTTGCAGATGACATTGTTGGCAGCGTAAGTGGCCTCCCAAACCATGATACCTCCGAATCTGGAGTTGCTGTAGACCTTGCTGACAAGAGTCTTAACCTCAGAGGGGCTCAAGTAGTAGCTGGCATCGCTAGAAGCGGCAGTGCTTCCAGGGAGACCAACGAAGATCTTGACATCGGCATTTTGAGACTTGACAGCAGTCCAGTCATTGTAGCCCTTGAAAGTACCGGATGAGATGGCCTGGCGAGCAGAGCAGGCAGCAGTGTTGTAGTATTGAACAAAGAGGAAATCGAACCAAGCATTCTCAACAACACCAGCGAAGTGGGCGTCAGGAGTAACACATTGGGGAGCACCAGAGATGTAGTAGGGCTTGATGGAGCTCTGAGGATAGAGGGTCTTCTTGAAGGTAGTGATCATCTTGGCGTATCCGTTGGTCTTGTAGTTGGAAAGAGCTCTGCCATTGACGACAGGAGCTGAAGAGAGTTCGCTCTCAATGTCAAAGTCGAAGCCGTCGACAACAGCAGTGCCGAAGGGACGAGGTCCGCCGGTCGAAGTCCACTCATCCTTGACAGGTCCGAAAGCACCCCAGAGGAAGTTGGCAAAGTTTACGGCGCTAGCATCGTCCTTGATGAAGTAGTTGGTAGGGTATCCACCACCGATAGACAGGAGAACCTTCTTGCCATAGATCTGTTGGCAGATAGCGATGTCGGTACCGATGTCAGGGCAGTTGGAGTAGAGCTGAGTCTTGGTGCCTTTGTAAGTATATGTTTCACTACCACAGGCATTACCAAAGTTTGAGCCAGGCCAGCCACCCTTTCCTTGGTCAGGGAAGACATTGATGAAGCCAATGTTGACGATGTCGACGTTGGGGTTCTTGCAGACGTCCTGAAGACTTCCTTGGTTAGGTCCTTGGCCCCTATAAATCAAAGTTGTTAGAACTCTGTGTTACTAGGGTAATATTCTCTCTCGATATAGTCATACCAGTATGTCACGACGTTAGTCTTTGTGCTGGTTGTGAAGGCTGATGCAAGGTCAGAGAATGCAGCTACTGCAGCTGCAGCGCTGAAGATAGTGGATGTTGCACGCATATCGATTACGATAACGATACCGATATCACAAGGATCAACGATGTACCCGAGTTCGTGTTAAGAATGAATGGACAGCCGAAGGCCGAAATGAGAGGACGCAAACACGGTTTGCTGGTAAAGGAAAGTGGACACAACCGAAAATGGCTGCTAGAAGAAAACACGAACGCGAGATAAAAGAGAGTGTGTGTATAACGAGAAGGAAGAGAAAGCTGTAAATGAGCAGGGAAACGGCCCTTGATAACCTCTCATCTCCCATACCCGAGTCGTGCCTTTGAGCCTACCGCACTGGGAACGCATGGCACACTTACCGTTACTGCATCCTAGGAACGGTCCAAAACGGTATGGACTCAAGATGAAATTACGGCGCCACTGTCAAAAAGAGGGGCGAGGATGCCTTGGTGGAGGAAGTGAACCGCAGCAGGTTGGCAGAGAGAAAGCACTCCTGAGGTCAGTGCATGTGCCGAGCAAGCGCCCGTTTGGGACAGGGGCTTCGTGATTGGTGCGGAAGAAGCAGCCAGGCACCAAAGTCAATTATTCTGCACTCTCCGAACTCGCGTATATCGAATCGCGACTCGCGCTTGAGATGGCGATCCACGAAATAGTGATGGCGAGGATGCCTAAAAGACTTGGACAATTGACGGCCAAGCTTTTGAGATTGAAGCAGATTTTCACCACGGCTGATCCTCAGAGGATCCTCCACAGAAAGCTGTCGGTCGAGAACATCAGGATACGAGATCTCCTGTTGATACTTGCGCTGTTCGTTTTTCAGGAGACAGCAACTGTAACAGTCTCGGACAAGGGATTGAGATGACCTTCCACTGTGATTCTTTTCTGAGCATCATAACGTTGCACCTGCCCCGATAGCACCTGTCGCAACGGTGAACTCACCTCCTGCTCCTGAGAAACGGCTTCACACAACACAGTTTCTACGGTCTGCGAGTAGCGAGTGCGCGAATGCTGGCCAGACTCTGGAGAAACTCGCCTCACATCTTGTCGTCCTCTGTTTTTGGAAGCTGGTATTGATCTGCTCAAACATTCGGTCCGCAGCATGACTCTAAGATCGACACCCTGTTTTGTGGTTCTCAGGCAGAGCTTTGTGTTTCAGGGTGAGGTCAAGGGGTTTTAGCCGTCATGTGGCTGGAAGCCAAAAACTTTAACACCATCGACATTCTGCACACGAACTGACGCTCTCTAGATTTTGGGAGCAGAGTAGGTATGAGCAGGCGGTCTTGTCAGACTACCATTGGTTGTCATGTTGCATCAGCCAATCTTTGTAAACGTTTACTGTTGTCTTTTTATCATGCTTGCCGAGACTGTTTGCGCCGCTGACCATGCCGGCATGATATCGATAGACGGTATGCGAGGAAAGCAGCCTTACGCCACGGTCTGGTGTCTCGGTAGCCTGTGTTTTCAAGCCTGTTAGCTCCTTGCCTAGATATGACTCGAGATACACATGATGTATGATGTAGAATTGAAGTATTATATTGTATTAATTATCATAAGCTTGCAAAGGCAACAGCTAACTCCCAGAAGCGAACTTGCTCTTCGCTCTCAATCTTTCGCCAAATTTCCAGAGCACGAATGGCGCTGGGAGGCCAATAGCAACAGCGATGAAACCAAGCACACTGTTTCCCCAACCATATCCTAAAGCCCGATACATGCTGGGCGCGAACAGCGGGAATCCGAAGCCCGCAAGCGATCGCAATACTGTGGTAGATGCAACAGCAGACGCGGCGTATCTTTGGTAACTATCGATGATGTAGGTCTGGCAAGATTGGAAGACAAGAATGTTACCAGCAGAGAATATGGCGGCGCCAATATTAGGGCCAATCCAGTGAGTTTTGTACTCTGCCGTCCATCCGTAGATGAAAAGACCGATGGGAATAAGGAATGATCCGGGAAACATGAGTGGCACGCGAAACTCTGAGCGTCCCACATTGTTGTTCTGCTTCTTAAGCTTCCGGTAGAAGTAATCGTTGAAGGGTGCACCTATTTGGGTCCCAAGGAAGAAACCTAGACCCAGAGAGATGTAGTTCAGACCACCTATTCCAATACTCTCGCCATAGATGTCGGTCCAGAGTCCAGGGAAGGTAGAGAGGACGAGATACATCAAGCCGTATACATAAGCAACGTAGATAGCGAGGAACTGCACGATTGGCTGTGTTCCAATCATGACAAATGGGCGGGTAAATGCTGTCTTCAAATGTACCGAGAGCTTGCGATTGGGGTCGTCATACTCGGTGAACAGATTCGTGTTTCCAGTTTCCTTGATCATACGCTTCTTCTTACGCTTGAGCAATTCTGGAACGTAAGTCTCCTGGAGGAAGAAAACACCTGAGAGCTGGATGAAGAAACACGCAATGCAAGTAGACCAGAACACCCACCTCCAAGTAGTGTTCTCAGAGATGAAACCACCAGCAATGGGACCGACGGCGGGCCCGATCAAAGGCGCAAGACTGTATATAGAAATTGCCTTGCCTCTCTCCTCTGCTTTCCAGCAGTCACTTAGCATACCACCGCCGATAGCTAGAGGCGCACTGCCACCAAGACCGGCAAGGAAACGGAAAGCCATCATCTCGCCTTTGCTTTGAGCAAAGCCACAAGCCAGGTTCCATACGAAGTAGAAAGCGTTCGCAATTTGAAGAACCCTCACACGACCGTACAGTTCAGACATGGGACCCAAGAACAGCGGGCCAATGGCATAAGCCAGGACGAAGATTGACAGGACCAATTGCTGCTCGGCGGTACTGGTAATGTTGAAGTCGCTCGAGATGACTCCAATTGCCGGAGCAACCATTGACGAGGAAACGGGAGAGATGAAGGTGAAGGATGATACGACAAGAGTCGCAGCCCATTTCCTGCCCTTGCCCCAATTTTTCGGATTCTCTGGATCATCTGGCCCATCCCAGGTGACCAGGTTTGGATCCTTGACAGACCTTGATGTCGACTTCCGTGACAACGGAGGAGCTTCTTTTTCTGACTGTGCTTCTAGGTCGCGTGCAGTTTCTGCACCGAAAGGTTCCATTGGTATCTCATCCGGCTCTTGCTTCTCCTTCTCCGACTCAGAGCTCTCTTGCGGCGACAAGCCATCACTGCCGTCATTAACTGATTCGTGTTCTTCTATGTCCTCGTAATCTGAATCGGCGTGATGGTGATAGATGCTGTGGTCGTCGATGAAATTTGCAGATGTAAGGCGTTGCAGAGGACTGCTCGGTCGGCCCGGCCGTGAACCCGATCGTGATCTTGATTTATTCGACTTGCTCGACTTATTGGATCTTGTTCGTGATAAGTATTGCCGTGTTGAACGTCCGGTACGGATAGGTTGTAGTGTCGTTGTGTTATCGACCTCCATGACGATAAGGCTGCGGCAGAAGTCTTTGAATGAGAGGGCAAAGAATACAGATAAGGAAATTGGATAGATTAGTGGCAATGCCTTCTGTACTTATTGAATGATGACTCGGAGGGAGATTGGTCTAAAGCCCTAAACTCCGTCGAGTTCAGAAAAGTAAAAAACGGCATCATCTTGCCGGCATGGGGATGTTTGCTGTATTTTCACCACAATCAATAAAGCAATGGAAGTCGGCACGTCACTGTTCGGATGTCGCGTGCCGAGGGGCGGTGGCTTTGCAGCATAACTATCGCTTGCTCGTTGGGCACCCCGTCGGCACAATCAGACGCTCGCCATACTATTGTGCCTTTCGAGATCTCGAGGGATATCGAGAAGAAGAAGAATGAGGAAGCCGAGAAAGAATGGTCATCTACGACGAAAAGTGACCCACTGGGCCTCATCGCGTGCTTGTCAGCTAGCTTGGTCTTGACATTCTTGGCAATCTACCAACGACTGTCTCTCTCAAGATCAGCAGCCACAACGCGCAAAACGCGTCTATCAGACACAAAACAATTGAGAGCGGCAGCTCAGGTCATTTTCCCTCCACTGTACCTGGTCAAAAAGGCAAGATGATAGGTCGTACAGTTGTTCAGCAAGCTAGCTATTGCACACGGCGTGCGGGCTTCATGTCTTGGCAAGAAGAAAGGAAGCAAGGAAGCTCTGCATGATCAAAGGCCACCACTAACAACAACCCACCAAAACTCTTCTCTTAGAATTTAAAGGACAGTCAAGGGCTACAAGCGTGCAAAAAAAAGGGGGCAAAAAAAGGTCGTACCCGGGATCGAACTGGGATTACCGGAATCAGAATCCGATGTGCTAACCATTACACTATACAACCATTGTTGGAGAAAATGTGAATCAAGACGTATATTTCCTTAGTAGTCTGTTCCTCACATACTCCGTGTAATGTTCCAAGACATCATGTCAGTGCTAGTGCTCAAGACATCATGACGATAGATGCCTCTAAAAAGTTCCCGAGATATTTCTGAAGCTGAACAGAAAGTATCTCACGACTCTCACCTGTGCTCGAGGTCAGCAATCAAATGCAACAGCGAACAAATGTTTGCTCATTGGCACTCTTAGGTACCCGACCGAGAAGCGATGCATTAGCCATTGGCACTGCAGATTTGCACGAAACTCGCCAGTTGCCTACTGATAAGGATAAGACGGCTATCAGAACATCATGATTCAAGCAAAAATTATGCTAGCCGTGGTATAATGTCGTAGGATGTAGTCGACACAATCGTTGAGAGTCTCACCCTGCTCCCCCGTTGGCGCTACGAGGACATGCCATGAATGTCTAGTAGCAAAGAGTCTTATGTTCTTTACAAACATAAAGTCTACACAAAGAAGATGTCAATACTTATACGTATCCTCCTGGCTGCTACGGCTCAGAGCAAAACTTGGAAAACGGCTGGACATCTGACAAAATGATAACACCGTTCTCCATGTCCATCTAGACTGCGACCTGGCAAAACAATGATCACGCCAGGGGTCGAACCTGGAATCTCTTGATTCGTAGTCAAGCGCCTTGCCATTGGGCCACGCAACCTTGCATGTGAATTTATCGGACTGGAGAAATGTATGATTCGTGAGATGGCAAAATGCATCATGCCCAACTAGCCGAAGATCTTCCAGTCGGACCGATAGAGTTCATCAGCATCAAGGACATCTCAGTGAGCGAAAAAGGATGTTGAACAGAATCGCTGGTCGTTCGTTGTTCAGTACCAGATACTCCTAGTACGGTGGTGGGCGATAGCCGGTTCTCCAGCCTTCTCCTTCTCCTTAGCTAAGTCGTACAAAAAGAAGTCAATCAAGATGGCATTGACCCTGGCATTAGGATTGTTGCGAATGATCTCTCTGCGAATCAATTCCACAGTCCATATACTACAGCCACGTAGTTGGATCTCAAAATATGAGTTGTGTGAGATGGGTTGTTGTGTACGGATCGCCGCGTCCAGGGGTGGGCTATAGGTCAGACAGCCCAGGGTATGAAGCATTTGAGGTACACGGTAATCTGAGTTGGATGAGTACAAAACCAAGCACATCGAGACCAAAGATACTTACCGGCGAACATGGTAATAGTGTCAATGTCATGGAACTCGCCATAGCTTTCCTCATTGAACGCAGCCCAGATATCGGCCACCAGAATCTGGGGTCTCTTCATGATACGGACCGTTCGGTTCTCGAATTTGGATTCATCCCGGAAGCAGGAGAAATGGTGAGCAAGCAGGTTGACGAGTTTACCTGCGCTCTGACCGGCAGCATCGACAAGATTGGCTACGCTTCCATCGAAGTTCTATTTGAGCACCAGGTCAGTAAAAGTAGACAGGGCTGGCAGGTGAATACTGACCTCTTGTAGTACTTGGCCAGCCTCACGAAGACAGTCAATTCGTTCCTGTAGGAGGGGTATCATTTCCTCAGTGGAGGAGCGAAAGATGTATGCGAGTTTCTCATCCGAACACTCGACCTCGTCTGCGTAGAATGAAGGGGTTGTTACAGGGATGTCTAAGCAGATGTGAGAAACTATTTCATGTTTTGGGACGTAGAGGTTGAAGGCGGATAGGCAATGAAGAAACAGAAAAAGACAGGCTTTACCTTCGTCAAGAGCTCTCTGCAGACATGCTACCAGGCTCCAATAACCAGTCCACTTCTTGCCCCGATATTCAACGGCAAACCTCTGATCCTCAGTTTTGTCACTCCAAAAGCTAAAGTTGAGAAGATCCATGACAAATATGAAATTCAAAGTCGCTTCATCCTTTGCTTTCGGATGCAGTTCATGCTCTGACCAAGTGGCTGTACTGTACTTGCGCAATTTCATCTGGGTCCAAATCAATTGAGCAGCAGCCTTTGTGCTACGAGCGTCAACGTTGACATCAATGCTGTTATCATAGATAAATTCAGCATGGCGCAAAACTTTTGTATCGGAAGTGATGGCGTCTGATTTGGGTTGAGATCCTAATAGTGATTGACGGAGAAGTTCAAGTAATTCGTGATCAACTTCATCGTCAGACATGGTGATGGGTCAATGAATGTGAGAAGAGAGTAAGTATATATGCAGGTTGTTGGTATGAAAAGGGCAAGAATAAGAGTAAGAGGCAGGGGCGGACGGGCGGTGATTGGCTGCCAAAACTTGCTCTTTCCTTTTTCGAGCTTGCAACACGTCGTTTCGAGAAAAAGTCGGACATGTCATTTTCCCAAGAAAAGTAATCATAGCTTCATGGTAGCTTTTATTCTCAAAGTGGCTACCGACTCTCCATTCTACTCTTCCCTCCGAAGTTGTGAGATGCTGCTGAAGTGAAGAGCAAAAGCGATAACTGTGGCTCCAATCGAACCTCGGTCTTTCCACAGGATCCGGCGTCATCACAGACACTTTTGGTCTGGGGTCGACAATTGAAGGCAGTTGAGTGATTCCAATCTTCAACTCGAACAACATCACTGCCTCTCACTTCCATCGCCCAACGAGACCCGCTTTGTTTACTTTGTCACATGCAAATCAACCAACAACATCTCAGCCTCTCAACATAACATCACCTGTCACAACATCGCAACGCCATGACGCGCGAACGATTTCTCAAGCAGTCGCTCGGCGCGCAGTTCAGCAACATCAAGACTGCGCGCATCCTAGTCGTGGGCGCAGGTGGCATTGGCTGCGAACTGCTCAAGAACCTCGTCTGCACCGGCTTTGGCGAGATCCACGTCGTCGACCTCGACACAATCGATCTGTCCAACCTGAATCGCCAATTCCTCTTCCGTCACGCCCATATCAAGAAGTCAAAAGCTCTGGTCGCTCGCGAAACCGTCGCCAGATTCAACCCGAATGTCAAGATCGAGGCACACCACGCAAACATCAAGGACCCGCAGTTCAGCGCCGACTGGTTCAGCCAGTTTGTAATCGTCTTCAACGCCCTCGACAACCTCGACGCCCGCCGCCATGTCAATCGCATGTGCCTCGCCGCCGATGTACCATTGATCGAGAGCGGCACTACTGGCTTCAACGGCCAAGTACAGCCCATCCGCAAGAACCTGACCGAATGCTACGACTGCGCCCCGAAAGAGACTCCCAAGTCATTCCCTGTCTGCACAATTCGAAGCACCCCAAGTCAGCCTATTCACTGCATCGTCTGGGCCAAGAGCTATCTGTTCAACGAACTGTTCGGAATCAGCGAGGATGCAGCACCAGATCTCGATCACACATCAGACGAGAACAACAAGGAGGAGATCGCCGAGTTGAAGAAGGAAGCTGCTGCATTGAAGGAGATTCGCGCATCAATGGGCTCTACTGAGTTCCCTCAGAAGGTCTTTGAGAAGGTCTTTACCCAAGACATCAACAGACTGCTTGGCATGGAGGACATGTGGAAGACGCGCAAGCCCCCAACCGCTCTCGACTTTGAAGCCGTCAATGCTCAAGCAGCCAACATCGACCGCACGGCGATATCAGATGACCAGAAAAACTGGTCACTCGAGGAGAACTTTGCCGTCTTCTCCGACAGCTTGATCCGCCTGAGCGACCGTCTTGATAAGCTACGAGCCACACAAGAAACCGGCAACGCTCCGCCCGTCCTGACCTTCGACAAGGATGACAGAGATACTTTGGACTTTGTTGCCGCTGCTGCTAACCTGCGCTCCATCACTTTCGGCATCGAGACAAAGTCCGAGTTCGATATCAAGCAGATGGCTGGAAACATCATCCCTGCCATCGCCACGACAAACGCCACAACAGCAGCGCTGTGTGTGTTACAGGCCTTCAAGATTATGCGCGGCGACTGGGCAAAAGCAAAGATGGTCTTCTTGACAAAATCGACCGAGCGCGTCATCAACAAGGAAGCCCTTCGCGCACCACGACCCGACTGTGGTGTCTGCGCCACTGCTTATGCCAGACTAGTTATCAACACCGAAACGACGGCTCTAGAATCATTCGTCAAACAGGTTCTGCTCGGGAAGCTTGCTTACAAGGAAGACGAGGTCGAGGTCAGCACAGATGCTGGAGTTTGGTTTGACCCAGACATGGGTATGGACGACAATGACAACCTCCCCAAGACATTGTCCGAGATTGGCATTGTCAACAGCTCGACTGTCGTTGTTCGGGGTGAGGGTGATGAAGGCGAGCGCGTAAATCTCGAGCTCACCATCTCTCACATGTGAGTCATGCCGTTTATTACTTTGTTATCTAAATACTGACAAGTACTAGGGAGGTTGATCAATCCGCAGCTGCCACACCAGACTCGTTCACTCTCATCCCAGACCTTCAGACCGTCCCCAAGAAGACTCCTGCCGTGACTGCGACAACAGACGACAAATCCACCAATGGCCACAAGCGCACTGCCGACGAGGCTGGTCTTCCAACCCGCACCTCAAGCAAGCGAACTGCAGACGATGCCGACCTTGAATCAGAAAACATTGCCAAGCGCGGCAAGGTCGCCGAAGAGAACAACAGTGCCATTGTTGTCGATGACGACGGCGCCATTATGCTTGATTGATCGAACAATATCAACAGCGATACCGATACCAAGCAACCATTCACTTTCCCAAAAGTCCTCTTTTTCCAAACCCACTCTCCCGCCTTCCTCGACATTCCAGAGAACGTCAACACGAAGCCAAACAAAAGAAGGCAGTTCCTCCAAATCTCTGCAAGGGGCGTTTTTTTACCATCCATGTTTTCTTAGAAGGAGGGTTCTAGAAAGATTTTCTTTCCCTTCAGTATACCCCCCCCACCACACTTCCAGTCTTTGGCGATTTTACTTTTCTCTTCTTTTCCAATACTTCCATGCTCAATCAAAATGGCAGCGGTAGGCTCTCTTTGAACAAGAAGAGATGAATAACCAAAACCAAATTTGCTCACATGATTATTCTCATTCGTGTTACTGCTTTAGCATCTCGTTCTTCTGAGTGCATCGCCTACCTTTGTCACGCTACTTCTAGCTCTGGTGAAACACGCTGAGATGTAGCAGGGAAAACACGCCTACTCTACTACTACACTTTTCTTCTAGCTGGATCACAGAGATCGGTTGGAGAATACAGGTATCTGCAAAGCCTCGTTCCTTATATATCATCACTGCGCAAGGATAGAAGTCTGATGATCACAAGAGTGTCTGTCTTGTATCTGTAGAGCAGAATGCACAGGAAGAGAGACGGACCGGCATCTAGAATGTTCAAAACCGTCTGTAAACCACGACAGTATGAATTTTGCCCAGTGTGGTCTCTTCAGGTGAATCAAGAGCAGATAAGCAACTCGAGAGGATCCTGTAGGACAGAGCAAAAGGTAAGCACCTCGAGTTTGCCTGGGAGAAAGTCCTGCGAGCACAGCAGAAAGACAAAACAATGATCACGCCAGGGGTCGAACCTGGAATCTCTTGATTCGTAGTCAAGCGCCTTGCCATTGGGCCACGCAACCAATTGATGGATGGGTTGCACGATTTCTATACATATAGTTTTTCAAATCAGACCGTCGAAAGACGATTGCATGGTTTCCTTGTTCCCTAGCCGGACACGGATTAGCAGTCATACATCGAAAGCGAGTGATGTGGAAATGTTCCAAAATCTTCTGGCTTGCGGGTAGTGTATTCGAAACAAAATGCAGTGGTAGCTTGGCTGGTGACCACAGCATCATCCAGTTGAGGAGTATAGGCCTATTTGTTCACCTTGTACCGGCTCTGATACTAGGCTGTCATTCCAAAGCTCGTAATGAGTCTCGTTATCGACAACGAAACTCGGATGATTAATCATGTTTTAAGGATAGACTAGTGCATTCGCTGTAATAGTAAGACGCCTCGACATTGGCAACTTGCTAGCAATGTCCGTGTACGATAGTAGTAATGCCATATACCCGCGATGCTGCGTGCTTAAGCATTAATGTCGAAACTGAGACACTTTCAGTGGCTTGCAAGACGAGGTCATCAAAGCGATGAAAGATACACAAAACGAAGCTCAAGTGCTCTCGCTCAAAAGTTGTTGAGGATGGCCAGAGAGTTCTTGAAGTTTAGCACATCATGTCGCATGTGGGTTGAGATGGCTGGGCTGGGCTCCCCAGCAAGCCAAGAGCTCGGGGCTCCAGCTTCTTGCCGGCACTCGGCGCCATGCTCCTGGTCCGAGTTTTCTTCTTGAATGGCCTCGACGATGAGGTCGGTGAAAAGACCAGCCTGCTCGTGATATGCATGCAGTCGCAAGAGGGCAGGCAGAAAAAGCATCCTCAGTCCCAGCGCATAGCTGTCATACCCCAGTATGACCAACCAATGGAAGCATAACACAGACCTGGACAACATCCGAAGTTCGGATAAACCACAACGGTTGTTTAAACCCGGTGCCGGCCTCGAGAGATGAGACAAACAAACAAGTTCGTTCCGGGTTCATCCCCCAGAGCGGATTGCACGGCGCCGAGATAGGGCCGTTGTGTTCCTTGTGTTTGCGGACCGTGACTTCAAAGGACCAAAATCGCGCGCGCCACGGCACACTCGGTGTCGACCAGGTCAAGATACGCGGTACAAGTAGATGGGAAGAAAGACAGGACACGCAAGCTTCGTATTGTACCCTTAAGCCCAGCGATTGAATACCCAAATCCACTGTCAAGCAGATTACAAGCGTTAGAGCAGTTGAAGAGTGCAATTTTGCGCGGTGTGTATCAGCCAAGTAGATGGTCATGGCCTTGCCCGCATATTCCGTCAGAATGCGGAGTAGCAGCAGGGTACTGTACGTTCGTTGGACAAGCAACCACGAGCATGACAGCAAAACCTCAGTGTTGTCCGTTGATGACTGCAGAGCTGCAAGCAGACGACATATTGCCTGAAGGAGATGGCTGCTGTTGAGGTTCCTCGAGACCTGATAACATGGTCGAGGCTCGTTGACCACAGTTTTGACGTTGATGCTCTGCCGAGATTTGGTTGCCTTGTTGAGTAAGGCTGGGGTGCGCGATTAAAAGGATAGCCAATCACGGCGATCAAAGCTAAGCAAGACTTGCCCGAACAAGCAGTCTTCTGCCAGTCGCAACGAAGAAGCAAGTCGTAACAGGGGTAGATGCACGGTTAAGTCGGAAGGATTCCAGTGTTGTGCTCTGGATGACGGAGAGGCTTTTTCAGGTGGTTTTGAAAAGTGCGGGACGAGGCAAGGCCCTCAATCACCAAAGCTAATTTGTGAGGAAACGACGAGGATCTTTTGACAAAAACAACCAACCTCCCACCCACCACCTTCCTTTCTTTTTACTTGCTCGTCCTTTCCTTCCCCCCATCAATCTCCCAATCGACCCGACGCCCAACTCGTCTCGTCTCTTCCATCGACAGAATGAAGTTCTCCACCGTCTTTGTCGGCGCCTTCGCCGCTCTTGCTGCCGCCCAGGGCTCTGCTGTCAGCAGTGCTGTCTCTTCTGCCGTCTCGTCCGTCAGCTCTGGTGCTTCGAGCGTCGCTTCGAGCGCAACCGCTCGCAGCAGCTCTGCCAGCGCCGGCTCAAGCGCCAGCTCTTCCGGTGCCTCTGCCACCTCTTCGGCCTCATCCAGCGAGTCTTCTTCGGCCTCCAGCAGCGGTAGCGCTTCTGGCTCCATGACCACCACCTCGGTCCACACCACCACCATCTTCTACCAGTACCCCAACACCTTCCACAAGCCCGTATCCCCCACTCTTCTCGGCAGCACTGTCGTCACCTCCACCCAGGGCCAGACTTCTTCCTACTCTCTTCCTTCGGGCGCTTCTACCTTTGACGTTACCGTCAGCAACGTCACCACCACCTACACTTCTACCAACACTTTCCACGGTGCTGTTTCCAAGTCATGGCTCGTCACCACCAGCTACGAGGTACGTAACATGTGCCTCAATGGCGCGAATCGGTTTGCGTTGTATTTCTCTATAGACCGATTACCATCGAGACAATTCTTCGCGACCAAGCGTCTTGTTTCATGTGGCATTGGGTGATTTGAGGAACACTCGCGACTTGTTTTGTGCCGTACAAAGTCCTGTCAGTCGAACCAAGCTAACATGTTTTCAGACCACCATGGGTCTCCCCGGTACTTCTACCACTAGCTCCGAGGGCTCTGCTGGCAAGCTCGGTGTTGGCTCTTTCGGTGCCTTCGCTCTTGGTGTTGCTGCCCTCCTGTAAGAGGTTTCTGCAACAACATGTCGATGAGAAAACACCACGAGAGGCCGTCGATGTTGGGATAAATTTCTTATACATTTATTTTTCGTTGCAAGGCGTTTTATCCTTTTTATTTCTGGAGTGCATGATGGGTCATGCTTTCACTGTAATTTACCCACTACCTCCGAGTGTCCCCTTTGAGAGGGATCAACGCCAAATCATGGGAATGGTCAAACATAACCAATAGCTGTTAATAGGGAAACAACAATAAAGACTCCCTTTCTTTATGATCCTCCTTTTCATCGACTGCTTTGATTGCTGGTGTGCATGGTGATCAGGCAAATTTGAAACTACATGATCTTTGAAGGCCGAGGGTGCATTCTATATTCGACCGGCAACAAGATTAGCAACTCTATATATGTCACCATGCCAGTGATTTTTAGACATTCACCACTGCATGCCCAGCAGACTGATGACTATCAATCGTAGTAAGAGTTGATGTTAACCAGCGCCAAGCTTTTGGATGCTCACCGGTCATCGGAGTTGTCAAAGGGCGTAGGGATAGGTAACGTGCTCAGTAAGCCAGATAACGACACAAAAACATATCATCAGAGTCTTTTTGCTCGTTGAATAGTCAAGAGAAATTCGTGGAAGAACATTCAACACAGGATCTATAAGAAAAGATTCGCGGGTAACTCATCGAGCAACATCACCTACGCTTCCCATTCGGGTCAGAACGACATATCAGTATCTAAAACCACCAGGAATCAATCATGGACACCTCAGAAACACCCCAACACCACGTCGTTCAAGTAGACGGCCACATCGACCTCCCACCCCTCCGCTTCCCACACACATTCGAAAAACACGTCTCCACCTCCCCCTCCGAACTTCACGCCCGCATCACCTCAGCCACAATCCTGATTGCAACCACCACCACAATCACCAGAGCCAACTTGACCCACGCACCTAGACTGCAACTCATCTCATGCCTAGGCGCCGGTTGCGACAAGTTTGACCTCAAAGCTGCAAAGGAAGCTGGTGTTACGGTGACCAACACGCCAGCACAGAATACGGGGACGGTGGCTGAACATGCATTGAGTCTGTACTTCGCGGTTAAGAGGAAGATGGTTGATCTGGATAGATTTACCAAGGAAGGCGAGAAGTGGAAGAGGCAGGGGATGAGTTCGTTGGAGTTTCGGGGTGTTGCCCCTAGGGTTTGCGAGGAGGAGACTGTGGGTATCATTGGGTATGGAGCTTTGGGTACGTCTTCTGGTCTTACTTTTCGTTCTGTTTCTCGTTTCCTGCTATGCGTTTTTCTTTTGTGATTTTGATGGTTATCAAGATTGTTACAAGAGCAAAACTGACATTGGAGAGCAGGCAAACGTGTGGAAAAGATGTGCAAAGCCCTGGATACGAATGTAATCATTGCCGAGCGCAAAGGTAGTTCGACCGCTCGACCTGGCCGCACTTTATTTGAAGAAGTCCTTCACAAGGCAACGACTATCTTCGTGACCTGCCCTCTGGACCCCTCTACCCACAACATGCTTTCTCATCACGAACTTTCCCTCCTCTCTCCAAAAACCATCCTCATCAATGTCGGCCGCGGCGGCATTGTCAACGAAGTGGCCCTCGCGACCGCGCTCAAGGAAGGAAAACTTCTGGGTGCGGGCACAGATGTTTTTGAACATGAGCCGGCTACCAAGGAAAACTGCCCGTTGCTTGCGGACGATGTGCCGAATATCGTTTGCACGCCGCACTTGGCTTGGTTCTCAGAAAAGACGATCGAAGGCACGAAGCTCTGTGTTCGGGATACGATTGAGGCTTTTGTTAGAGGCGAACCTGTCAATATGGTTGTGGATGGAAGAAGCCAATGAGGTGATGTAAAGTTTAGTAATTCAGGTCTAGACAGCACTCAAACCTCCATCAATGTTCAACACTGTGTTATTCGCATAGTTGTTCCCACATAAAAAGACAGCCGCGTCTGCAATTTCATCAACAGTACCGAATCTCCCAGCCGGTATCTTTGCAAAAGCCACGTCTCTCGCGGTGTACGGCATCGCTTTGGTCATATCCGTCTCCACATATCCTGGGCATATAGCGTTGACTCTGATACCCTTGGTCCCCATTTCAGCAACCAAGGATCTTGTGAGACCCAGGACGCCAGCTTTCGAAGCAGCGTAAGCCACACTGCCTGCTCCACCATGTGTAGCGAGCACAGAAGAGATGTTCAAAATGTGTCCACGACGAGCTTCCGACTGAGAAGCACCAGGCATATTCTTCAACATCTTCTTAGCCGCAAACCTCGACGCCTGAATCGCCGCCGACAGATTAGTATTGAGAATATCATCCACCTTTGCCTGCGAGGTCCTGATCAACAAACTCGAATGGCTGATCCCAGCAGCGTTGACCAAGACATCTAGTTTGCCGTTTTCTGGCTCCCAGCAAGGGTGTTTGTCGAAGTCGCTCCAAAAGGAGTGGTTCGTGATGTCGCCGGGGATGACAAAGTGTTGGCGTCCTGGTGCACCACAGGCGGCTGCGCAGAGTTTGTGGGTTTCCTTCAAGGCAGCTTCGTCACGGCCGATCAATAGACAGCCGGCACCTTCGCGTGCGAATGCTACGGCAATAGCGCGGCCGATTCCTCGTGATGCGCCGGTGACTAAGCAAATTGCACGGTGCAAGGCGTGTCTTGAGCCAGAGTAAGTTTCGAGAGAGCGGGTCTGAACAACACTCTGATGCAATTGTGGGCGATATAGAGATGATGCTTCTTGTGTCCTGAATATGTTTTGCAGTAATTTGTTGGAAGAGAAGATTCGACGGGACATGTTGGAGATATTGAAACAGAAGTGGCTTTCTAGTCACCATCAATACACTTAGCCTGACGTTTTACGTCTACTCGAATTGTCGAATCCTCACATCTAATCGCAATGTTTGTGCCTTGCTAGAATACAGGGTTGTGACATGTTGAAGTCAAAGTGCAAGAAGAATAGAAGCTTTGATCAGTCCATGTCTTGGCAAGACGTGTTTTTGCCTTTTGAACCGGTGCATCGCTCTTTCCTGCTTCCTTGGTCCAACAGCATCCTCGTCTCACGCAATTCACAATGGCAGAAACAGAGCAGATTTCAGCGCCCGACTATGTCACGCTGGTCAGCAACGACGGCTTCGAGTTCTTAGTGCAGAGAAATTCAGCCTGTCTTTCTGGCGCCATCAAGAGGATGCTTGATCCCAACAGTGTGTGCCTCTTGAAAGCCCCTGGCCTTTCGACCAAGCTGATGATTATCTTCAGATGGCTTCGCAGAGTCCAAGACACACAGATGCATCTTTGAGAACATCAATGGAATGGTGCTCGAAAAGGTGTGCGAGTACTTTTACTACTTTGAAAAGAACCGCGATTGCACTGGTGTCGCCGACCTCGACATTCCGCCTGAGCTCTGCCTTGAGTTGCTCATGGCGGCTGACTACCTGAACGGTAATGCACCCTGTATTTTCCTCTCAGTATTGGAGCTTCGCTGACGCCATCCCAGTCTGATTAACAGTGACGCATCTGCACGACTCTCCTCTGTCCTCATCCTAAAGCATACCCAGCATGGCGTTTTTGGCGTTCCCTTCCCTCTCTCAACAAACCAAGCACTCTAGCTGTGCTCCACGAATACCAACGAATCTTCATCATCGTCGTCACTCATAGACTCGACCAGACCAGAAACATCACAAACCTGCCTCAATTCTTTGAGACACATCCTTGGACCACGAGCATATACGCCGCCATCTCTACTCCTCCACGATGCGGCGTCTATAGTTGGTCCTACATCCAACATTCCGCTTTATTCAGTCCCTCTCCTCAATCACATGGAATGGCGGACTTTATTCCAGCCGGACACATCTTCCTCTTCGTCTCTGCACCTCAATACAAAGCAACCTTTTACCCTTTTTCGCACCCTTCCCACCCCATGCTTCCCATTAAGTGAAATCTTTCAAACCCGCTTCAGGAACTTCTATTGTCACGCTTGTCTCCCCTTATCTGCCTTGGGAGTTTTTCAGGCCCTCATCACTGTTCCAAGATCAATCTGACGCGTTTAATTGACTTGCAATGTCTTGTATCCGTGATGTCTGCGAGTCTCATTGCGTGCCTACATATCACTTATATATACTCGCCAAGAATTCAATCCTTATATCCCTTCTAGCATTTCCATCTTCGTCTTTGAATCCCTCACCGCTTACCATTTCCCCCATCGTCATCTATACTTAGCAACGCAGTAGAAGCGTGCTCAGAGAAATAGTCTACGGCCGAACGACCAACCAGGGCAGCCATGTCCAGCTCTATGCACGCTTTTCTCGGCGGGGCGCCAGACTAATTCACATGGCCTCTGATCACGATCGACCGCGTTTCTTTCTTTGTTCAGCTGACGTCTTGCTTCTCTTTTCTGATCTATTTGACTTTTTGTCCCAGTCAAAAGGAATGCATGCAGTAGTGTCGTCTAAGCTCACAGCTCTCAACTTTCCTCCAAGACCCACAACACGACGCGATCTGTAGGTTTAGTCCGGTGATAGGGCTTTTTATTTTTCATCTATCTTACTTTTTGCTGCCCCCAACTCCTGAGTTTTTGGAAGTGGGGGTTTTTTGTGCGTGAGCACGACACGAACATCTTTCTGCCTCCACTTTGACTCGCGCATGTTTCATCTATCTTGCCCTTTTTCCCCCCCTCCCTTTGCTCGCATGCGACTAGTTATAAGGCATGACACTTGCGTTTCATCCCCTATCTGTCTAGGGCTGGGGGGAAGGTGGTGCTCGTCAGTATACGCCAGATTCGTTCATGCAGAGTCGATTGACGGGTGTCGTGTCCCACGCAGGTCAGCCTTGAAGGGCTGATTTGCAAATTGCACGTCCATGCTCAAGCAAGATGGGAGAAAGATCTGGCGGTGTGTTTGGACGCTGGGAAATTCGAATGATCCGGGAGTCGGGGTAGTGAGTGGTTGGTTGTGTCGTGCTTTGCGATGATTTGGGAGCATGTCTCCATTCTGACATCGTCATCTGCGGCCGAAGAGTCTGGTTTAAAGGGGGCTGAAGAAAGTGAGAAGAGATGATTGTGTGCTATGTTTGGTATTCGAGTAGATACGTACTGCGATAATTTAGTTTATTTGATTCATGAACCCAATGATCGATGTTTTGCGTCATGACAAGTGAGAAAAGAAAAAACGATCTGGTATAGAGATGGAAGAAAAAGCAAATAAAGACGTGACAAGAGAAAGGAAATGCTAAGAATGAATGGGACCAAAGCAAAACACAAAGAAAGAAGAGTCCACTTTGTCGTATCAAAGACCGCCACCACCTTTTTCCATCCTTGCAAACAAAAGGAAATGATATAGCCATGTGAACATTAATAATAAACAAGAGAAAAGTTTGGCATTCTAGCCGTGACGTCTGGACAGTGTCAACGCCCTGGCGACTTTCCTGAACCCACTCCTTTCCTTCTCTTTCTCCTTTTCCTTCTTCTTACTCTCAGCAGGAGCTTCGCTTTCCACAGCCCCGGCAGCGACAAGTGCAGCGGTTTCCTCTCGCCAGAAGTTATCCCAACGACCTGCTACAGGCGCCTTGAGCTCCGAGCGGCCCAGTAGACTGGTTCTTCTGCTGAGATTTGTCTTTGACTTGAGGCCAATGAGGTTGGAAGATTGAGAACGAGGGAGACCGGCAGAAGAGATGGAAGTGACAGAGCTGGCCGGGGTAGCGCTGAAGTCGAAGGATTTTCTAAGACGATTGCGGATAGCAGGTGGTGGGCGAGAAGGAGGTTGAATTGCTGGCGCTTTCACTACAGCCTTTGTTGACGGCTCTTCTGGGATCTGGATCCTGATGAAGGAGGCACGCTGGGCAGAGACTGGTTGTTTGGCAACCGGTTGCTTCGGGGGCGTGGTGTCGACGTAATTTGAGCGAAGAAAGGAGATCAGACCTCTGACATCCGAGGCTGTCGACATGCCACCCAGAGATGCGCGAACCACACCTGTAGCCTTGCCTTCGATGATTTCAGTGGGACTACTGCAACGATGGCCAGATGCGAAAGCTGCCTTCATATCTGTCGGAGTCCAGCCGAGATACGTCGCCATGCCACCAGGATTGCAGAGAGAACCACTACGGACGTAGATACCGTGTGCGTCAGCTGCCTTCTCCACCTCGGCGTAACTGACCAGTGAACCATCAGACTTCAACACATTGAAAGCAACTGTGGCGCCTTGTGTCTTGCTGTCGCCATAGACCGTGGAAGGCTCTTTGTACATAAGAATCACCGGCTTGCCATTACGATGTCTCAAGCTGTAAAGGCTGTCATGAAGTTGCTTTGACAGTTGAGCTGTATGCCGCGAGATGAATTTCATGGGCTCCGGACCGTAGAGTTTTTGATGTGTATTGATGGCATGATCCAAAGCGAAGATAGAGTGGAAAGGCAAAGTACCGTCTTCCAGAGCGTCGTGCACGGAAGCAGTCTTTCTCGCATGCCAGGTGTCGTTGATCGCCACGACCATATCCACCGTGCCGCCACCGAAGTATTTGCGATTTGCGAGCACGTGTGCTGAAGACTTCTGGACGAGTAGAGCCCCAACGTTGGGAAAGCCGAAGATTTTGTAGAAGCTGAGAGCTACAAAATCGGGACTTTCGCTTGTGTTGCTGAGATCCAAAGGTGCTGTGCTAGCAAGTGCAGCTGCGTCGAGAAGTGTGTATGTGTTTGCTCGTAAAATCTTATTTCTGATCATACTGGGCCAAGCAAGTGGCAGACGTCGTCCAGTCATGTTTGATTGGCCAGGATACGCGAAGAGACCCAATTGACGGGGCATGGGACCACCAGCACCACCGCACTCGATCCACTTCTCCACTTCATCGTCGCTAGCGAAGCATCGACTTGTGGGTGTGAGCTCACGAACGCCTACCAGACTAGTATGAGCGTCACGATGGTAACCATACCATAGTTGCTTGTGAGCGGAAGCGGCATGATCGTTGATGCATTCGATAGTGAGCTTGATGGCGGCAGTAGCGTTGGCGACAAAGACCAGATCCCACTTCTCAGGGTCGGCCTTGAAGAAGCGAAGAGCCTTCTCACGGATGGCATCTATCCGGTGACCAGCAATTGCCGATGGCGTCGAGTCTGAATGAGGGTTGCCATATAAATTCGATATTAAGTCGTTCGAGAAGTCATCAATAAACGACTTGGCATAGAGCTAGAATTGGTCAGCAACTATAGTCAAGTGACCACTTTATGTAAGCTTACGGTAGATCCTCCATGATCAAGATAGATCTTGCCTGCGAGCTGAGGGTACTCTCGAGCTCTGAAACCCTCAACTTCCTCATTCTCAATGTGCTCTCCAGAACATGATGGAGCAGGTGTCGTGCAATCGGTTTCGTAATCATAATCTTCGTGACCGCTGTAAGACGACATGTCGCCATCTGATAGTGAAGACGTCCTCGACATGATGTCTTATGTGTTCCAGCACTGGGTGTCGGCCGTTTTACAAGGCTCAAAACAGGATCGCTCGGCAATCTGAAGCGTAAAACGGTTTCCCTATTTCCTGGGAGAAGGGAGGCGAGCAACGAGGTAATGAGAGAGATGAGATTGAATCCGTCTGGCGGTGAAGCAACTGATTTGAGAAATGGAAACAAGGAGACTAGGCTTCGTAGAAAGAGAGCAACATTACCATACCAAACCGAAAGAAAATGGAAGAAAGAAGAGAGGCAAAGAACAGCAGGAACGGAGCTGCGTGACGTATATAGATACCTTTCTGCAGAGGGACAATGATTGCTCCCGGGTACTGGGTGCAGATGACATGGCGTCCGATCTGCAGCGAAATGATACAGTTGTTAGGCCAAAACACATGGTCTCAGTAGCCACTCTGCGCAGGTAGCCAGAACCTGAAGGCTGTCAAAGCGGTAGCCCGTCAACCTGTCAACGGTCAACTCACAGGCCAGGTTCAAACTAGAGGGTTAAGGATGTTTGACGAATCAACGGCTCGCGTACGTAGTTATTTTGGACTCAGGATGCTTTGATCGCCAATCAATATTCTACGCGATGCTGGATGCTCCGAGCGACACGGCACTCCATCTGCTGCCGCGGATGCACGTCAACTTTCTCGAGATACTCCTTTGCTTTCCAGAATGCAGGCGTATCCTGGGTGGTGGTAATGCGACAGAGTCGTCAAAGTGGAGCTTGCTAGGCATCGCGAGACGGATGATCTGCTGGACGCGCAGCAGGAATCCGAAGTCCGGGTTCACGTTCCCAGCCCAGCGCAGCACGGACACAGAGCCTGCAGGCAGAAGGAAGAATTATTTTCATACGCCATCATCCCTGGCGCCATCACGACTCAGGAAGGCGATGGCAGATTGATTGAACACAAACTTTGGGGCCATTCCACAAGCGTTGTAACGAGCGGGAACCAGGGAAGGCGGGCGGCCCGCGGACAGCAGACGGTATGAAGCCTAAAAATCCTCCGCACACTTCACGTCAAGTCGTGACTTCCTTCATTCGCTCGGCATCCCACTCTCGCGCCGTGCAAAGCATTGTGTGGTTGAAGGAGCAGCAACTACCCGGGTCATGTCAGGTATCCACCGTGTAACTCGTGAAGATTTCTTCTCCACGTAGCCAGCACGTCTCGGCGCTGAATGCGGGGGAAGGACGGTCGACGATGAGAGGTTGGCAAGACTTCATTGTTTCACGACAGCGTTATGACGGTACCCGTTGTTGCTCGCTTGAGAGAAGTCGGGGAGGTGTCACGACTTCCCGCGCACTTCATCACATCCAACGATCGAGACTGCGAATATCGATTCTTGTCTCAAGAAGAGCACCTCTTGAGGGTGCAGATTCTGGCTCGTCACCTTGAATCTCAGTCGTTCCGCGATGTCGGCACATCCTGATACAGACGCCCAGACGCCTTCCACAAACGTTCCAGCAGCCTTCTGTTGCCATGGCTGAAGCCACGAACTACACCATGGCGACTACCAGGCTCCCCGCAAATACCGAGCATCTCGTATCAACCATCTTAGAGTGTTGCTATGACCGCCAATATCTCGCGAGCTAGGGGTTGAGAGGATGGCTGCTTGGCTAAACAGAGACGGGTGCTGAGCGCGCGCGTCGCTGGCAAAAAGGATGGCCGCAGTCTGTGCTGTAGCGCTCGACCAGTCAGTTCCGGCCAGCAGCATCTTGCGAGATGCAGGCATCCGATCTAAGGACAGAGTCCGTCAGGCTTCAAGACAAGCGACAACGGCGTCTAGTGACCAAGAAGTGGAGATAACAGGGTCTACAAAGGAGAAAGCTCGAGCAACCATTCATAATGCATCAGTGATGGAGGTGCGATTATGGGAGGAGTGGAGCTCTTACTCTCTCGTGGCCAAACGATAGCAGCCCTCGTGCGCCGATACCAGCGGTTTTCTCGTTGTAACGCTCGGCCGATGACGACTCATCGTGAACAGATCTATCATGTTTCAAGTTGAACGCCATTGGCCAACATGGGTTGGAAAAGAGACAGCTGTGATCCTCATCGGAAGGAGACCGCTGACAGATTGTGATAGATGATCTTCGATGCGGGTTCAGATCCTGCAGACCAGGTCAAATTAAATTGACCAGATTCTCGAGCTTTGGTTGTTTCCATACTCGGAGTAGCCCTAACCAGATTTCAAATGATTGGATATTGCGATGGAGGGAGATTTATTAAGTCGCCATTTTCAAAGCACGTCACTTCGGCCCGCGCCTGTTGACGGATTGGCTGAGGTGCTCGCGTAATACGGGGAAGCTAGATCTAGCTGCATTAGTCTGTTGTCTACAGCCTGCAGGGGCATACTGCAACGTCCACTCCTCCTCAAGCCAGAAGATATCTGATACATCCGACTTCATGCACAAAGGCAATCGCGTGGTGACCGGGCTTTTGGGAAGCATTCGAAATTGCCTTCAGCCACCTAGGATCGACTATGAAAAAGTAAGCTAAGGACCAGCGCCAGCATGTGATTCGGCAGCCGTCCATCCATGGCCTCTGAGTCGACGTCTCTCGGTTGCATGCTGTTTGCCTCTCCATTTCCTTGTGCAGTCGTAGTGGCCGTCTGTGTTTGCTCGATTCCTGCAGCCAGCCTCCAGGTACTCAACAAGCGAAATGGGAAAGGCTGCCCATCCTGCCCACTGTCTTCATTTGTAGACTGCTATCCCCAGTCTTTTCCTTCTTTTGCGTCTGAGACTCCCTTCCACTCGTTCTTTTCCAAACTTCGCTGCTGCCTTTTCAGACCATCGGAAAAATCAAGAAGGAAGTTGAGATTTCAGGTCCCCCATACTTGCTAACCACCTTCGCTCGACCCCACCTCATTTTCTCGTTTGCCCATCGAGACGGTTGCTTGGCTGCATCCCAAGACTGATATCGGCCTTCCAAAAACCACTCCAGATCTTATTGTCGACACAAACCTTTCATGTTCACGTCAAGACGCACGACCATGTCGGACGTTGAGAAGATGATGGGCGACTATGCCCAGCTCACCAACCACAATATCCGTAGTTTTCTCTGGCGAGGAGTCTCCGTCACAGTCAAAGACCGTCAAACCCATGAAGACAAGCCTATTCTCAACAATGTTAGTGGCATTGTCTATGCTGGAGAGTTGATGGCCATCATGGGCCCCTCGTATGTTCCTTGTATCTTTCTTAATTCTTCTTGTCGCTGACTGCCCTCAGTGGCTCTGGCAAATCAACTCTGCTTAACGTCCTTGCCAATCGTGTACCTGCCAAAGGTGCTTATGCGCAATCAGACGTCTTCCTCAATGGTCGCCCAGCTGAGGCCGAGACGATGCGCAAGATCAGCTGCTATGTCGAGCAAGAGGATGCTCTTGTCGGCTCATTGACGGTCAGAGAAACTTTGATGTTTGCCGCCCGCCTCTCATTGCCCAAGTCCATCAGTGCGAGCGAGCGTATTGCACGTGTCGAGGCACTCGTCAACTCATTCGGACTCAACGGCCAAGCTAACACCCTGGTCGGTACGCCTATAAGAAAGGGTATCTCAGGTGGTCAGAAACGCCGTGTCAGTGTCGCCGCTCAGCTCATCACCAGCCCCAAGATCTTGTTCCTTGATGAGCCTACTTCGGGTCTGGATTCAGCGGCTGCTTTCGAGGTTATTTCATTTGTCAAGGATGTGGCCAAGAAGCACAATGTAAGTGTTTCGAGCATTTGTGTCTCTTGCAGCAAGTACTGATCAAATTGCAGTTGATGGTCGTCTCGAGTATTCACCAGCCTTCAACCTCAACGTTCGCCATGTTCGACAAGCTCCTCCTCCTCTCGCACGGCAACACGGCATACAGCGGTCCAGTCAAGGACGTCCAGTCCTTCTTCGACTCTTGCGGCTTCCCCATCCCTCTCTACATGAACCCTGCTGAGTTCATCATCGACTTCGTTAACACCGATTTCGCCAGAAACAGGGGTGAAGTCGTCAACCAGCTCGAGATGGTCACCGGCACATGGCAGCGCTCCGGTCTCCACGCCGAAAAGATGAACCACATTGCTCGCGAAATCTCGCACGGCGACCCATCGCCTCAGGAGACCAACAACAACGAGCAAATTGGCGCCCACTGGTTTGCTATCGTGACTGCGCTTATCCATCGCAACTTCATCAAGTCTTACCGTGATATCATCGCCTATGGTATTCGTATTGCCATGTACATGGGTCTGGCTGTCATGATGGGCACTGTCTGGCTGCGTCTAGACGCCTCGCAAGACAACCTTCAAGCCTTCACCAATGCCATCTTCTTCGGAGGCGCTTTCATGTCGTTCATGGCCGTCGCCTATATCCCTGCTTACCTCGAGGACCGCGCCATTTTCATGAAGGAGCGTGCCAACGGTCTCTACGGACCTACCTCCTTCCTCGTTTCCAACTTCTTGACTGGCTTGCCATATCTCTTCATCATCACTGTTCTCTTCAGCGTTGTCGTCTACTGGCTCAGCAACTTCCGCGGCACGGCAGGTGGCTTCTGGACATGGGTCATGTGGCTCTTCCTCGACCTCATCGCGGCTGAATCCCTCGTCGTCTTCATCACCAGCGTCGTCCCCATCTTCGTCGTTGCTCTCGCCGCCACTGCCTTTGCAAACGGTCTCTGGATGTGCACCATGGGCTTCATGGTCCGCCCTGCCGACCTCAACCCTTTCTGGCGCTACGTCTTCCACTATATCGATTACCAAAGCTATGTCTTTGAGGGTATGATGGTCAACGAGTTTGCCGATAGAGTATACACATGCCCAAAAGTTGATGGCCAGTATGCTTGCGCGTACAAGTCGCCCATGAATAAGGATGGTCTTATCCCTGGTACGGCTTTGCTGGACACGTATGGCTACAAGGCTGGCAAGACTGGCGAGTATATTGGTATCTTGCTGGCTATCATCTTTGTGTACAGAGCTCTTGGCTGGTTTGTGTTGTATGTCCGCCGTACTTGAGGCTGACTGCCCGCAACACCCAGAAACCGCGCTCGAAAAGAATATTTAGCTGTTTTTTTTTGTTTTCTCATGACGATTTTCATTACTTGTCTTCTATCATTCTTCTCGGTTTGGCGTTTTTTTTGGGAAAGGGTGTTTTTCTTTCTTGTTTCAGCCGTGTCTCTACTACCCTCTTGCTTTGCATAAATTCGTTCATCACTCTTTCCTCTTTTGTTCCGCTGCAAGTGAAGAGAGCAAAACACTCGTTGACGAGTTGCAAATTTCATTCTTTCTTTTCTTCTTTTTCGGCTGCTTGTTATATTCCTTGCTCAAAGTAATGATCGATGCATAAACCACAACACACAGCAATACAGAAAACAGGTCCATAACTATCTTCATTCAGAATTGAAACAACCAGCTTCCTCCAGACGTGTGTTCAACTCTAAAATTTATCCAGGTGTTTTTGGTGATAGTTTGCATATCACCCATTTCCAACCGCTTACTCTCCAGCTCCCTTCGGGCAATCTTGATACCAAGGAGCAGAAAAAAATATATGCAGTACCACAGCATCTCCCGAACCCGATTTTCCAAGCCACAGATCCTTTGTAAATTTCGTACCCTCGGTGCCTTGCATCCTTGCGTTCCCTCATCCAACGGCCTTTCTAACGCGAGCCGCTCGCTGCTCGACTGTGCGACGTGACACATGCAAGCCCAATCAATCCAGCCACCATCCTTTTCCCATGCCAGGAATATTACGAGATGAATTAGCTTCGTGCAACAAACCCAGCTGGTGCGACCCCAGAGTTTTTTTGCTTCTCATCTTTTTTTTTAATCTCTCCATAATTTTTTTTCGTATTTGTTCTTTTTTTCAACTTGAAAAAGAATGCTAAAGAGGACGCCAGAAATGTGCAGGAATTGCCAAATTGAGGTGTACTTATAGAAAAAACACATTCAGCCATTCGAACCAATTTCCTTCTCTTCCTCTTCCTTCTCGTCTACTTGTTAGCAATTTTATGGAACCGAAAAGAAAAAAAAAGGTGAAGCAAAGAGTTGGAGAAACCTCCGAGGGTATTTATGCAAATGTCTTTAGCCCCGAATCATCGTAGATACCCGTCTCTTTTCGCCCGCGCAGAAGTGTATCCTGTTCTTTTGCAGAATCTTTGCTGTTTCTTTTTTCTTTCAGAGAACTTTGTTTGTGTTGCAAATGGTATCGCCGGTATTCTCTTCTTGCCGTTTTTTTTGTATCTCGTGGGACTTTTTGTTTTACATGTCAGCGTAAAATACTGCTGAATTGTTCTCAAAGAATCACAACTGCAAAATCCTTGTCATCATGAAATGGTTTGACGTGGCTCTGCGAGTAACCTGAAAGTGGGCATATCGCCGAGGAAAAAGTGATGGAGTCAGCATAAGTACCTACCCGTGGAATACTGCAGATGATATATCGCAATATGTCGCTACACCTTGAACCATGGGTCATCTGATGAGACTATTAGCTCTCGCAGATATTACCAAATGCAGTCAGCATGCAAGAAGAGTAATTTAGTAGGATGTTTTGTAGACTCGTCTTCGATGTTGTACAATCTGTTTTTCCCATCTGATCAGCTGAATCTCACACCCTGACCTCACAAGCAAGCTTTTTATACCTTCACGAATTGGCCATAAAACTCTCGGATGGACGTGGATGGGGTAAAAAATGCCAGTCATGTTTCCGTCGTGTTTGTCTAAGCTGGATAATCCAAAGTATCGACCACCAAGCGCCAGACTCTATGCTGACTCGAGATAATGTCCGTTGACCTCATGCAGACGCGTTCAGGCAATTCTTAGGAAAGTCATCAAAAGCCATAACCATAACCACCGAGATCGCGATCGTCCCTCTTTTGTCTTATCTGTACAAACGTCAGAGATGCCTCAGGGAATGGTAGCGAAACACAATAATAGTGGGCCTGGCTGTGAGTAAGATGGCAAGAGAAGGTGTTATACTCACGAACCCAGCTGCGCCTGAGCCTTCCCATCCAGGTCCTTCACCACAGAAGCCGGACAAAATAAGAGAAAACGCCTCCAAGAAAGGTTCCAATCACGGCTTGACACCATAGGGCAAAACCTTGTCCTCAAAACTTCTCTTTTTGGCAACCAAACGGCGAAGACTGAAGGGGTTTATGCAGCTACACAAGTTTATACCTTTGCGTGAATATCGCTGGCCTTCTGGTAGGCTTTCTCTTCTTCCGCTCTTTGCTTTGCTTCGGTGCGATGCAAGTTGGACTGCTCTTCTCTGCTGAGCGGTTTCTCGTTTCCCGCGCGCCGTGAGCGACTCTCGAAAGTTTCTTCGAGCATTGGCCGACCGCTCTTAGGATTCAGCTTCCAGTTGTATGAACGATACTCGGTGTTGGCCCAGCCAGTACCTGGAACTTTGTAAGAATGTGGATGATGATGAAGCCTGTGTGTACGGGGTGGTGAGGATGAGGTATTTTGCTTATCGTGACTGTGATGATGATGGTGGTGCTTATGATTATGCTGGTAACGGTGGTGACGATGAGATGAGCGAGCCTCGTGTTCGCCCTCAGATTGAGACCGGATTGATGGCAAATCAACGGGGGCAGAGGGACGGGGAGCGTCAGATCGCCGGCGATGACGATGACGACGTAGGGGAGTATTACCAGCCGAAGGCGTACCATCCATTTTGTGCGTATCCATCCAGTCTTCAGTGAAGTAGTGAAGAAACCCGCCGTGGGTAACGACAACAATCTCCTTCTCTGGACGATTGTACAGCCACTCTCTGGCAACTTTGGAGCGATCGTCGACGGCCGAAGCAGTTGCAGACCATTTGCCGAGTTTGCTGTTCCAAGCCTTGGCCGGAGGAGTGTACATGTAGCTCAGATCGACGGGTTGATTCTTGAATTCGAATTCGAGTTCAGCGACATCACTGCCCGTATCACAAGGCAAGTCAGATGTCTCTTGGAGTTCCGGCAGGGCAAAAACTTTGAGATTTCTGTTCTTGATGGCTGGGGCAAATGAGTGCAGAGCAGTGTACATGGTCCGCTTGAGAGGAGAAGCGACGACAGCATCCACACGGTCCATGAAGGGAAAGTTGGCCTGGAGGATGTTGCATTGCTCTTCACCGAGTTGTGTAAGCATGGGATCGTGGATGGCATGATTGGCAACGCTGAGATTGTGGTAGCCTTGAGCATGGCGGACGCAATGGATGGTGGTGGGAGGCATTGCGGTGACCCGTTATCGATGATACCGAGGTGTGATCAGATGGACAGCACACAAGAAAGATGATAGGGGTTGAGTCTAGGGATGATGATTGAGTGTCGCGTGCAAAAGAGTAGAAGATGAGAGATGAAGCTGCCAGCCACGAGCAACATTCACCATGATCTACATTGGCTTTGTTTGTCTTTGACAAAACTCACGGAAAGAGCGAACAAAGGTCAGTCGAATAGGAATCCCACGCTTGTCATCGTTCAAAAATGCCACCGGCTGGCTCTGTTTTGATGCAGGTACAAACGTCACAGGACCCTGCTTTTTCTTGTCGATCCCTTGGTTGACACTTTCGGCAGCACCTGATGATCCTGACGGCATTTTTGATGCTTACAACACTACCATGATCATGCGGCTCTGTATCTCTGTATACTGCCCAGTTGTCGTGTCGACTAGCTACAATGCACTTCTGGTGTTTCGGATCATGTCCGACTGTGTCTTTGAGCCACCTGTCCGTCTGCATCTAACAAGAAAGTTCGCACAGCCCTAACGAATTTTTCGTATTCGCATCGCTATGATTACTCCATGACCAAGCTCACTCACTACCTGTCAAGGAGCAATAGTCCCAAACCAACCGAATCCCTCAATGTATACCGCCCATATGCATAGCCAAATGGCCACATAGTCTCATCCTCCATGACTCCTGTTTCCCAACGCCATCGCTAATCACCCAAAGTCCAAGTACTGCCCTCCAGAAGGCGATTTTAATGGTTCTTCTGTCTAGCCAGCCAAAGACCGACCGCTTCACGAGCCAAGTCAGTACCCCAGGCGCCATCCTTACCGCCTCTGCGGAATTCTTCGCCAGCGTAACCTTCATCACCACCACCCCTGCCAGCTTCTGCGAGGATGATCTCGAGATCACGCTGTTGACTCGAGGTCCAGCGCTTGACGAACGTGGCAGGGTCGCGGGACAGGGAAAGCAAGAATCTGCGCTTCGAGTTGAGATGACGGGCCTTCTCGAGCAAAAGAGCAGTGTCGTCGTTGATTTGTGTGATTCT
This sequence comes from Aureobasidium sp. P6, assembly GCA_003992365.1. Classification (NCBI taxonomy): domain Eukaryota; kingdom Fungi; phylum Ascomycota; class Dothideomycetes; order Dothideales; family Saccotheciaceae; genus Aureobasidium; species Aureobasidium sp. P6. Next base: position 562,989 of record RZIQ01000003.1, on the reverse strand, counting down.
CTTAAGATTGGCCAAGTGTCTGGGCGATGAGATGATTGCCTGCATCAAGCGCTTGGTGGTGCTGGGGACCTTGACTCGTACATCCCAGATCATGTACTTGGAAGGCGGAATGGAGGGGTCTTCGGGCGCAATGTAGTCCTTGTCGACACGGATGGTGTAGGGAAGCTTGATGGGGCCGAGCGGAGAAAGGTGCTTGAGGATGAGGTCAGGAAGGTTGGGGAAGAGGATGGTTTCTTGGTTGAAGAGTTGCTTGAGCTGTTCGTCACAGGTAATGCGACGCTCGTCATCGTGATCAATCAGCTTGTACAGACGGGCGTAATCCCAGATGCCCTGGACGACTTCGGCGCGTGTAGCGGTATCCATGTCGAGCAGCCAGGCAAGAGGCGCGCTCAACTCGAAGCGATCTGGCTGCTCGTCGAGGTAAAGGTTGATTGTGACCTGCAATTCTTCATCGCTCTTGCGACCGAACGCTATACAGTCGACGTCGGCTTCACCCTCCTTCTTGACCCATTCGATCTTGTTGAAGCCGTCCGGCTGCAGGGCGGCAGGACGGTTGAAGTCGACAGCGACACGTTTGAAGAAGTGCGACATCTTGATGGGAGCCATGGAGGGAAGGGCAGCCTTGAGTTCCGAGTCCTCGTGCGCATCGTCCGAGCCCTCGAGCAGCTTGCCCTCAATCTTGACGCGGTAGCGTGCCTGGTTGTTGTCGGCGAAATCAAAAGTGCCGTCCTCGTTGAAGCCAGCATTGCCATCGTTGGCCATCTGCCAGGGCTGTCCTTCGGCCGTGTTGCTGATGAAGAGTCGTAGCACACCCTCGGAGGGCATCTGGCCAGAGGTGCCTTCCAGAATATCGAGACGCTTCTTGGTCATGATGGCGTCCAGCCGCTTCTCTTGGTCGCGCAGCTTGCGGTATAGGCTGGCAGCATCGGTGATGGTGGCTTCGGCGAGGTCATCGTCAATGTCGAGATCGGTCGGCTTACGCGCTTGTCTTCGAGCAGCTTCACGACGACGAGCTTCTTCCTGGGCGTGCTGTGCTTGTGCGGCTTGTGCGACTGCTGGCGGCTGTGCTTGGTGGTTTGCTGCGTACATGGGTCCTGCTGTTGATTGACCGTGAGCTGGCTGTCTAGGCTGTTGCAAGTCGTGTTTCGGACGACTTACCAGGACCCCGGGCGGAGCGCATCTGGCCAGGCGCTGCGAATTGTCGTGATGATGGCTGCATCGTGTATCTTCTGTTTTGCAATGCGACAATCAACAAAACGCGCAATTACTCGTCGTGAACGACGCGACTCGGAAGCTTCTAACAGACCAAGGCAGACAGGCCGTCTCCATCTCGCTCACTTCAGACGCCGACGGGAGCAACCGAACTTCCTCCATCTTCGAGGAAGGTGCACTCGAGTGACGTACTCTACCATCTATGAGCACAACCTCTTTCATCTTCAAGTATTACTTGAACACTTCTGTTCATTGATACACGCCATGCCCAACCAGGGCTTACACGCGGAAAGAGCATATCTCGATTCCGAGTTGAAAATCGCACAGTCGACGAATGCTTCTGCTTCGGCCAGCCTTGACCCATTTGGTCGTGTTCATGATATCCTGAATGTCTCTCTGCCATGTACACACCCCGAGTCTCGATGGGACGTCGGTCTGTCTTTCTCTGGCTCCATTGAAAAACTAGAGCCTCACAGTCCTCCTCTTCTTGCCGCTCTAAAAGATGATACGTCGTCGCCCTGCATAAACGGTCATGGAGCTCTTCTTGCTCCCACTCTCTGTCACCCTCATATCCATCTCGATAAAGCTTACCTGCTCTCGCATCCAAAGTATGCTCATCTCCAGATTGAGGAGGGCTCTTTCAAGGAAGCCATGGAATTGACAAACAAAGCAAAGTCAAACTTCGACCACAACGACTTGCTCGAACGTGGCTCACGAGTCGTTGACGAGAGTGTCCGTGCTGGTGTCACCTCGATGCGAGCCTTCGTCGAAGTAGATCCCATTGTCGGCCTCAAGTGTATAGAGGCAGCCAAGTCTCTCAAGGACAAAGCCAAACTCCGCTGCCACATCCAGCTGTGCGTGTTCGCCCAGCTCCCATTGTTTTCTGGCGATGATAATGGAAATGATATCAGACGATTGGTATCAGAGGCTCTTGAACCATCGTTTGGGGCTGATGTTCTGGGAAGTACACCATATGTCGAAGACGATCGTGAAAAGATGAGAAAGAACGTTGAATGGGTCATAGACCTTGCCCTTGAGAAGAACCTCCACCTGGATTTTCATCTTGACTACAATCTTGATCCCGACGTTGAGCCTTTAGTCTGGCATGTCATCAACATCCTTAAGGACAGAAACTGGATAGGCCGTACCAAAAAGACGATTGTTCTTGGTCACTGCACTCGCCTATCGCTGTTCAAGGATGATGACTGGAAGCGACTAAAAGCAGAAATTGCAGATCTGCCTATCAGCTTCGTCGGATTGCCTACCTCTGATTTATTCATGATGCGAACAGAGAGTGGTGCTCGAGGTACCTTGCCAGTCCCTACATTGATCAAGGAGTATGGCTTCAATGCTGCGATATCCATCAACAACATCGGAAATGCTTTCACGCCACAAGGCAGCTGTGATCCTCTATCAATAGCTAGCTTGGGTGTTGGTGTATATCAAGCCGGCACCAAAAGAGATGCCGAAGTTTTGTACGAGTGCATCTCGACAAGAGCTAGAGCTGCCATCGGTCTTTCCGAAGCTGTAGAACGAAAGTCTACGAGTACGCTATCCTTGACGCCTAACCAATCAGTAGACATGCTTCTATTCGGCACCGATGACTCAGATTGGAGAACAAGGCGTACTATCCAAGAGGCCGTGTATTTGTATGATGGTGCGAGCAAAAGAACAGTCATCAAAGGCGGGATGATCGTTGATTGATAGGCAATGCCTCGATCTATTTCAAAATCCAACCAATACGCGACTACTCAAGCATATGTCAGTCAGAAACGACATGCGCCCGTGTACAGCCGAATCAATGTTCTGCAAGAAGACATTCTGTTATCGTGACCACAGATTTTACAGTGTCATAGGTTTGCAAAAATGTCAACATTACGTATCTGACTATTCGAAAGCTCTACTGTCAGAAAGTGAGCTGCTCTTGTCGGCTCATTATTGAGTGCTTTGAGTAGCAGCCATCGAACCCGAGAGACTTCACTGTCCCTGCTCGAGTGCGGTCTTCTTCACTTTGATTATCGTGGCTGCCGAGTGAACTACGAATATCACAATAAGCAACAATTGCAAACCTCTTAATTGTCTCCTTTATGTCTGAACCAATTTCAGCTGAGCCATCATTCAGAAAACGCACAAAGACCTACCCCTTCTTCTACCACACCACGTGCCAATCTGCCAGCCCGTATTACAGCCTCTCACACGCTCAATGACAACCAAACCCACCATGTCCACCTTACTCAACCACGCCACCTTCAACTGCACCTTACCCGACCGCACCGCCCTCAAGCGCCTAACCTGGACATCCCCTTGGAAGAAACTGCCCCTCCGCCTGCAATCTTCAATCCCTTCTTTCCCACTCTCAGACGTAAGCCCCGTCCATCTCTGCCTTCCAACCCTTCATTCTTAAGCCCTCTTGTCTCTTCTTCTTCTCCATCCTCCACATCATTCCACATCCTAAGCATCCCAACAGCTCCGACACGAAACCCATCGAAGTTCACAACAAGAGTCCTCTCCTCCCCCCATCGCATACACCGCTACTGTCCTCAACTACTACGATCAAGACGCTCCGTTTGCAGAACCTTTGCACACGCCCGTTACAGCACCTGACGAGTTCGTCAAGGGCTTGTGGGAAGAAGAGAAAGATCAGAAGATGTTGGTGGAGCAAGTGTTGAAGATGCTATTGGAACGTGCAGAGATGTCTAGGAAGAGGGTCGGTCGTCAGTGACAAAAGCGCGGAATGATGCTCGTGGGGAGAGCGAAGAATGAAGAATGACGACGACGAAAATGGACGGAAAGTAGAAAGGATGGGAGAAAGGATCATGTAAATCATAAACAGGATTCAAGTCCCTGCCCTGCAATCAACTCTACTCACCAGATTCCAATAGACCTCTAGCTCTTGACGCTGGAGAATCCCCCTTCCTTTTGCGATACTGATCCAGTGTCATTTTTTTCTCTCCCTTCTCCCTTCCTTTCCCTTCTTTCCCTCTTGCCGGTTGGCAGAGTACTTTGTTTTTTTTTTTTTTTTTTAACATACACCACCAAATCCAAAGCGCTCGAACAGAAAACCCCTACCAAAAGTGGCCAAGTCCCAGGTGCCAGGTGCCCTCTGCATGGCACTTTGTCCTTATTCGCAGCAAAGATCAAATTTTACATGGCACATTGTCTCATATCCCACAGCAAAAAAAATGAATTGGAAAAACGTCAATTTGCCCGAACAATACATGGCATGGCATGCAAAACACCTAGGGGCTCATTCAAAGGCAATTTTAGAAAAAGAGAATGACAAAAAAAAAGGAACAAATATCTACTCATTTTCTACATGCCCCCTTCTCCTTCGCTACAAAAAAAACTGTTGACAAGACAAAAAAAGAAAAAAAAAAAGAGTGCTATCCAGCTATAGGACGAACAAGGAAAAAAAAAAAAAAAAAAAAAAAAAAAAAAAGAAACGTGCGCTCATCGCTACAAGAAGAAAAAGAAAAAAAAAAATAGGAGGGGAATGACAGAAGAAGAGAGAAAGCTAATTAAAAAAAGAAAGCAAGCAACAAGAACCATTAGTACCAAAACGCCAGTCTGAAAGAAAATATCCCGAGTAAACAAAGATGAATGGGTATCCCACTTGTAAGAAAAAAGTACCCTCCTGCCCAAAAAAAAGTCCCGTTTGTCTTGGTAGTAATTGTAATAGTAGTGTTGTTGTTAGTGTACTCGTGTCCAATCTTGTAGTGACAATCGACTGGTGTCTGGTCGATAGTTTCGTTCTTCGTAAAGATCTCATGTCGTGCCCTTGCTTTCAAATCATACCAGCAACCGGGCTCTGGTCTGCTAGCATCTCAGTGTCTCAAGAGCTCATGTATGCTCGACTCACGACGATCATAAAACCTCGGTCTCGTCAAGAACCTGCAACCCCCCAGCCACCTGGATCCCCTCTTTAACCCACTCCATTTCTTCAACGTCAGCCAGACCTTTCCTGCCCATGCGGACTTTTTTCAGTAAGCCTTCAACAACAGGTCTTGCGCCTTCCCAGCCCTTGAATTCTTTGCTGCCATCGCGTTTATCGTCCCACTCACCGTCTTCGTCGCCGAATTTGCACCACATCCAGTCGGCACGTGCGATACGGTGAGATGGGCGTGAGCGCTCGGGTTTGCCGGGTGGGCAGTCGAAAGGTAAACGGCCTTCCATCAAGGCGTAGAGTAGGACACCTAGTGCCCATCCGTCTGTGCTGCGACCATCGTAAGGTTGACCAAGGAGAATTTCTGGAGCCGCGTAGTCTTCGCTTCCGCAGCGGGTGCTGAGGAGAGGCGAGGCTGGTGGAGCAGGTATACGGCGGGAGAGGCCAAGATCGGTTAGGCAGATTAGTGGGTAAGGGTGTGTTTGAGGGTTTTCCAATTGCAAAAGGGTTTGGTATGCAGGAACAACCAAGACGTCTGTAGAGTTTTGTGAGAAGGTAGCTGAATGACAAATTTGCGACAAACTTACTCTCAAGCTTGATGTCTCGGTGGACGATGTAGTTCTTGTGCAGATAGCGCACAGCTCCGACCAATTCGGCAAACATACGCTGCACCATAGCAGGTTGCAGGATATTGCGGTGTTCACTAGCCAGCTCAAACAAGTCACCACCAGGGCAGTAACTCAAAACCAATAGCGCTCGCTCATCCGTGTACTCGAGCGCTTTGAGTTGTACGATCGACGGGTGTGACACGCTCTTAAGAATGTCAACCTCTCGCTTCAAGGATATCTCAATCCTTTCCTCATCAGCACCTCCTGCCGGCCCATGCTCGACGATCTTGACGGCAACCAATCTTCGTGGATCCAGATGCTGTTCGTCATAGGGCGTACTCGGCGGTAATCGTTGTGAAGTGGCTAGAATGACCTTGCTGAATGTGCCTTGGCCCAGAGACCGTACGGAGCGCCATCTCCGCTTGCGGTCTTCATGTGCAGATCGTACAGTAAAGTACTCGACATTGGACTCGGTCTCTGCCCCTCCCACGCTTTGCGAATCGTCCTCTGCAAGTTCTCCATCTATCATGCCTTTACTCGAAGGAGGTGGTGATGGTAAAACCTTGGCCGAATCGACAGATGCTCTCATCATGCCCGTCGCATGCGCGTTAGGATGCTCTTGAGCTCGACGCTCATCGTCGGATGAAGCCGAAGGTTGTATATAGCCACGCTGCTGAGCGAGATAATGTTCTCTCTGCATCGGCGCCTCATTCGGAGGTGTGGTCGTGATGTGCAAGCCGGCGGGTCCAATGGTGACGTTTCGCGGGCGAACATTGTGCATGGCCTCGGGCACAAAGTCGCTGATGCTTCGGTTGCGGCTGTGCTGCTTGCGGAAGACAAAGTCCATGTTCTGCACCGTCTGGCCCTCGACTGCAGCGTGCATCAAGCTCCCATAGCCCTTCTTTTTCTTGTGGGGTGAGTCGGGTGGAGGCATTACTGAAGCTAGCGCACTCGTCGTGGGCGGAGAGGAAGCGAGTCTCGAGGGAGGTCTCGGGGTCGTCTGGTCGAAGTGGCCGCTTCGTATCCTCTTCCACGGACCAGGAGAATTGGGATCGTTGAGCATGATGGGCGAAGGTAGCGGGGTGATGTCGAGCATGGCAGCGAGGGCGGGAGAAGGCAGAGCCGAGTTGGGGCTCAAGCTGGATGTCGAGAGATTATGGCGCAGTGCTGGTGTCAGCAAGGGCGAGGCAGCCGGGTGAGACGAGCGAGACGAGTCGGCGACGTCCTGGTTGGTGGACGAGCTTCTGCCGTAGACAAAGCCCGAGGGCAGGTCGGTCCGTATCTGGAGGCCGGCGCCGGCAGCGTGGTTGTGACGGAAGGGAAGCGAGTTGGGGTTGGACGAGGATGACGACAAGGCCGAAGCAGCACCCAGATCCGAGGAGCGGTCGCGCAGATGGTGCGTCTGAATTGACGGCAGCTGCGAAGCGTCTGCCGGGTCAAAGTGCATATCACGGTTGTCGCTGCTAGGGCGTCTCGCAGGACGATGCGACGGGGTCGATGGCTGTGGCTGCTCCATCTGCATCTTAATATCCCTCACATGCACAAAAGTCCCCTTGGACTTTTCCAATGCGCTGCTCGAGTAGGGGAAGAGGGAGAGTCGTTCACGTCAACGGACAATCGTCAACCAAGGACACCGTTTTTCTTTGTCTCCGTCGCTCTTGCCATCTTCATTCTCGTTCGCATTCCCCACTGCCTGTTGCCCGCAAAGGAAGGGAAAAACGTCCGTGCCTGCCACTTTCGCTGCCGATCTCGTCTTCGTGCCACTCGCGCGTGCCTCACACGCGCTCCTCGCGAGCCTCACCAACCGCTGCTCCATCCACCCAAGCTGTCTGAAGTTTGAGGAATCCAGGCCTCCCGTTGGCCCCCGTATCCAGCATCGCCACCCAAATCTTACTTCTCCAACACGTGTGATGCCAATAATAATCTGGGGGATGTGCTGTCTCCGACCTGTCACCAACACCGTCGCCAAAAAAGTCAGAAACTCATCATCGAGTGATCGACACGAATTATTAACGACCCAACTCAATCTTTCCATTATTATCGAATTGGTTTATTTTGCTAAACGCTAGCTTCCAAAGACACAACTTCCCAATCCCATTCTGCTTTGTCCTAAAAGTTCCCTTGCTTTTCCTGTATCGCTCCTCTGTTTGGTCTTCTACCAAATTTTTCTTATCAAGCAGGTTCCTTTTGTCCAGAAGCTCAGTAATTGGAGTTGTTCTTTTTTTTTTCGCATCGCTTTCGTTGTCTCGTTGTCTTCGTCCATCCATAAGATTCGTGATCGTAAAAGTCGTTGCGCCGAAACGCCCAACCTCTTTTCTTTTCCCCCGCTCGTTGCTTCACGAGCGCCATTCCCCGTCGCATGACTGATTAAAGACCGTTGTAAAGAAACAGTTTTTGCCAGCCTTCAAGAAAACTTGACCCGAGACAGTGATGCGTCACCTCCCAGAGACCGGAAAAGCGCAATGACGAACGCGAGTGCGAGTCGGAGAAGAATCAACGTTCCTCAAGACGCTCGTTGGCAGCCTGGTTGAGAGAGCTGCCACGGACACGCTGGGGAGTGCCGTCTTCGGCAGCATCGCTCTCGGCCATCCAGACGAGACGGGAGTCGAGGTCAACGACGCGGTCGTGGACCTTGCGAGTTCTTCTCTTGTTGGACGCGAACTCCTTGGCCATTCCGTCGTAGCACTTATTGACGCGGTGCTCGAGCTTGTCAAGACGAGCGAGGATGCGCTCATTATATGCGGCATCCTTTTGAACTTGTTGAGCAACCATGCCGTGGATGGCGTTGCCGACTTCTTCGACGACATTGTCGACGATACGGTCCACAAGATCATCCAACTTGCTCTGATCCATACCATAGTCAACGACAGCGTCGGCGGTCTCCTTAATAGCCTCGCGGAGATGCAAGATGCCGTTCTGGACGCGATCCAGCTTGTTGTTCATGTGGACGAGACGCTCCTCGTTCTTGTCGTGGAGCTTGTCGACGCGAGTCGACAGGCTCTTGACGGATCTGTAGATTAGATCCTGCTCCTTTTCCTCTCTATTAGCCAGAGTGCGAGGAGACACACCGGTAAAGGTGTAGTTGTTTTCTCCGGCAGGGGTTCTGAGCAAAGTCGTAGCGCGGACTCTGTCGCCAACAGCGTCTCCGTCGATACCCATGGTGCTCTCGTTCATGTGCGTGAAGAGAGAACCACCCAGATAGCCAGGCTGGCCAAGCTGGATGCCGAGACCGTCTCCGGAAGCAATGAATTGCTCGCGGAGGGAAGGGGCAGAATCACCGTCGGAAACCTCGCGGCTGGTGCGACGAAGGGGAGGAGGAACAGCGCTAGGGTGCTCGTAATCGACGAAAGGATCAGTGATGTCGTGACCAGCGGGCGTGACGTGCGAGAAGGGAGTAGACTGGTGGGCAGCCGAGACGGTAGGGTTCTGATATTCGAATCCATCCGACGTGAAGTCAGGTGTCTTGCCGGCGGCAAGAGCCTGGTTGACGTACTCGTTGTCCTCGATCGAGCCGAGGTACTGCGTGCCCTTCTTGGGCGAGGGTTGAGGCGAGGCGAGACGCGAATTCTCAGGAACTGGAGTGGTTGCCTCGAAGTCCTCGAGGACAGCAGCGACCTCGGGGGGAGGGGCACCGAAGGAGTTTCTCTGTCCAGCATGTTAGATAAAGTTCAGAATCCAGTGATATGCAAAGTGTCAAAAGTCTTTGTTTGAGGGGAAGTGTGGTGATCTCGATGGAGACAGGGGTAGGGTTTGAATGTGGAGGAAGTGCAGAGCAGGAAAGGGCGACATGAAAGACCAAACAGAAGAAAAGGAGGTGGATGGTGGCTCAAGGGAAGGTGATGTGTGCGTGAAGAATTTATGGTGTTGCGAACAAGAATGTCTCCCGCAGAAGCAGCGGGATAAAGGTAGGAATGATGATAATGACCAAGGGCAAGCAAGAGGAGATAAAGTAGGCAGTGAATGGTAAGACGGTTGTGTGGAAAGATGGTTGTGTGAAATGCAGACTTACGTTGAAGTTGAACATGGAAGCTCTACGACTGTACACACTGGGCGAGTACTGAACAGGCTGTGCCTGAGGCTTAGGCTTGCTCTTCTTGGCCTCGCCGACAGGGGGCTGATAGGTAGTGGCAGGGAGCAGACCACCAGGCAAAAGACCGTCACTGTTGCGAGGGGCAGTGGGATCGGCGACAGGCTTGCTGGGGCCAGAGAAGCCATCGGCAGGACGGGGACTGCGGAACAGAGAAGTGGGCAGAGGAGGCTGTTTGAACTCCTCCTCAATCTGAGAGACGGTCTCAGGATCAGCTTCAAAGGTGGCCTGCTGGCCAGGGAACATCGAGTAGTCCCCCTCAATGATCTTGACGACGCCAGAGGGGACGATCTTGATGGGGCTGACGTCGTCGCCGCCGCCGACCGAGACGGTGATGGTCTTGGGCTTCTTCACGGGCTCCTCATCGACAGGGGCCGAGGCGAAGGCATTTCCAGAGTAGGTGTCTGAAGGTCTGCTGCCAATGTTGGTGATGGTAGCAGAAACTCTGAGCTCAGGAGGTGTGTCCTTCTCAGGGGGAGTAGGACGTCTCTCTTCGCGCTTCTTGCGAGGCGTCAGAAAGTTGGACATGGTGCGCTTCAAAGAGGACTCTACCTTCTGTGGGGACGTGGCAGACTTCTTGGGGGAAGTCTGCTCCTGACCAGAGGTGCTCTGGAAGGCAGAAGGAGTCTTGGGGTTGGACTTAGCAGGGCTCTTGATGACAGGAGCGCCGGGGGCAGCCTGCTTGTCAGGAGAAGAGGACTGAGAAGGCATGACGTTCTGTGTGCAGGTAGAAGGATAAGGAGTAGGGTGCTTCAAGGGCGATGAAGTGGTAAGGGGTTGCGCGCGAGAAGTGGTTGCGTTGTGGGATGAAGAAGAGCGTGTGTGTTTTGAATTCTCGCTCTTTGACAGTGACGAAGACAAACGCTTCCTCGACTTGCTCGGCGTCAGTATCCCAGCGACTCGGGTCGACGCAGCCTGTCTGAGTGAAGTCACAGAGTTGCCCCGGAGATGCGAACGAGCCTTGCCTTGTTCACTGCCGGGGGTGGGAGAGCCAAGGAGCTGCTTGGCCTTGGGTGGAATACGGGGGACCTTGGGGTCAGGGGAGGAGTTGGCAGTGGGCTTACGAACAGTGTTTACACGAGAGTCGACGACTTTGGCCGGCACGTAAACAGGAGTTCTCTTGTCGTTGCGCCGAGTCTGGTCATACTCCTTCTCCTCGTAGTATTCTTCGATAATACCACGGACAGTGGGCTCTGCATTTTCGCTACCAGGAGGTATGAGGCAGAGATCGTCCTTGGGAGGGGGGATAGGGGGTGCCATCTTTGTGATATAATATGACTTGTTCGCAGAAGCAGCAAGAACTCTTGGTGGGATGCGTCCAAAAACGCGATTGTATGCGATCTCAGAAGGCTCTGCTGTCACTCGGACAACCCTCAATGGCCGCACAAATGGGATCAATGCATTCGGGGGAGGGCGGAGGGTAGAGGCGGAAGGTCTTGGCGGAGACGGGCCCGGTGTGACTGGAGGAGTGAGTAGTGGCGTTGCCGGCGTGGCTGGAGGGGTGAGTAGTGGCGGTGCCGGCGGACAAGACAAGGCGGAAGCTCTGTGCGCTGGCTGTGGCGGTGGCAAGGGAGCAGAAGGAAGTTGACGGTCAGGGCGACTTGTGCTAGACACCTTGGCAGGTATAATACCTACCAAGCATAGATAGGTGTAATCCCTCCACCAGACCACCCTCTTCCACTCTTCAAACCTGCGCGCGGGATGGTCTTCAGGTAGTAGACGGATAGCCACGGGAAGTGGAGGAGGGTAAGGAACAAGATCTCGTACAGATGTAATGTCTGGCATGGTAACAGAAGAAAAGAGGATGAAGAAAGGAGTTGATGCGCAAAGGAACGGACGATGTTGGAAGCGTGAGGAAGGAACACTTGCAGACCAATGTTGTGAAGAATTCTGCAGAGCGCCATCAAGTCAATGCTCATGGAGGCACGGTACGGTGATGTCGTCCTTCTTCGATGAACGTGACTGGACCAGTTGGTAGAACGCTACAGCTTCACACCTTTATCAATCGGACCACGTGCTTTGCTCCTGAACTCCTCCGCACGTGCCACCACGAGATGGCAATGACGAGAGAAAAACGACAAGGAGAGAACAATGAGAGGGCGGTGATGAGAGGGCGGTGATGAGAGAACGATGAAAGGAAAACGACGAGGCGAGAACGCTAAGAGAAGGACGACGAGAGGGCGATAACGACAAGGTAAGCTGCAAGAAGGAGACACCACTGATGGCATGCGACGGCAGCAAATATGATCTGACGCAATCTCATGAAGAGCGTGAGAGCCTACCTGAGGCGCCGACACATCACAAGACTTCAACGACACCTACCATGCGCTGCTTCTTGAGCTAATACTATAATCGCGCGTCAGCAAGTAAGTCTTTGGTGAAGCTTCGAGGACACTTACATACAGTTCGAAGTGCTATACGCATCTCTGCGCTGCGCTGAGACCATTTCTTGTGATACCGAACGAACAAGATCTGAGAGGACATCCGGGACCTCAAAGGATAACATATGCTGTCATGATTGCAGCGTGCAATTCAACAGCAAACACCGAGCCCGGATAGATCGCAGGAACGACTCCAAGGCCAACAAACACCCAGGGACCAGGATCCGGAGACGAGAGACCAGGAAAAAAGGAACAAGGAACAAGAAACAGAAAACACGATTCAACCGACTCTTGCCGTGTGCATTTTCTATGAAGATCCATCTCCACCTCTTGGGAAATCGAAAAGGAAACCACCGTGGAAATTTGCTTTGCATTTGCATCTGCAGAGAGAAAAACATCTTGGAACCTCGGTCTGGAACAGTACACGAAGCCCGGGCTGCAGCCGTGATGGTGAGAGGAAAAAAAGTGTGAAAAGGGACAAAAAACAACTTGGATGGAAATTCGCAGAATGGAAGACTTGAAACCCTCCCCGCTTCTAAAGAAGTAAAAAGAAAGACGCAACCTACGACTAACTTGGAAATTCCAAAAAGGAGACGAAAAGCAACCGAAACTGCGCCTCATTGCGCCAGACACCATTGAGCGGCGACGGGAGATATCATTTGGGGGGGTGTTTCCGTGCCGGATGCGCTGTATTTGAAGAAGACTGATTGTGTGGGCTGAGAGAGGTCGAAGAGAAGCTCAAGTCATGTCGCCGTTTAGAGGATGACACACTTGTGGTTCTTCTTCTTCTCCTTGGTGGCAGGAGGCTCGAGGGCGGCGACAATGGCCTGTCATGGGTCAGCATCTAAGCCAAGAGAAATCTGGCACGGGTAAACAGTACCTCGTCAAAGACGTCCTTGAGTCTCTCCTGGGTCAAGGCAGAGCACTCGACATACTTAACAGCACCGAGCTCTCTGGCCATTCTCTCACCGTCCTCCCTCTCGACGGGCTTCATCTTCTGCTCGCGAAGCTTGCGGAGGACGGGATCCTTGTCGTCACGCTTCTCCTTGGGTGGGCGCAAGTCGAGCTGGGTACCGACGATCAGGCAGGGAACGCCAGGGCAGTGGTGGTGGACCTCGGGGAACCACTTCTCGCGGACGTTCTCGAACGAGGCAGGAGAGACAACAGAGAAGCAGACAAGGAAGACATCGGTCTGAGGGTACGAGAGAGGACGGAGACGGTCGTAGTCCTCCTGACCGGCAGTGTCGAAGAGTCCAAGAGTGTAAGGCTCATCACCGATCCTGTGACAGATCAGTGTCCATGCACGGCGAGTAGGACAAGACACAACTTACATAACAGTGACGGCGTAGTTGTCAAAGACTGTAGGGACATACTCGGCGGGGAACTTGTTGGTTGTGTACGAGATGAGAAGGCAGGTCTTGCCGACAGCACCGTCACCGACGACGACACACCTGTGTGCGCAGGCCATGGTCAGCAGGTGTACGATCTCTTGAAACAAGGGCGAAGCCTGCGTACTTGATGGTAGCGACGACCATGTTGGCGTGCTTGTAGCGTTGTACGATTTGTTGTTGCTAACGAAAGGAAGCCGTGAAGGGCACAGCGACGAGTCGAGATGGGAGGGGGTGCGCAAAGGGTCTGCTGGAGAGAGGCGATGCGACACGGGAAAGCCAACGATCTATGGGCGTAGACGGCGGTGCGAGTGGGTGCTGCGATGAAGGAAAAGAGCTGTCAGTTGTCTGGCCGGCTTCACTGCAGTCGCCTACGACTTTGTTGCACCGACAGATGGGCACTCACTAGCAAGCTTCACAAGACCCAACGACCAGACTGGAGGCGAGCAATTCACCGCGACGCGATGAAAGCAGCTGGCAGAAATCAAATGGCGAACCCGCAGTAAGGTCGACCCCGGGGACGTGAGCTGTGAGAGGTTGCGGGTGTATTAACGGGGTAAACACTGGGACGCGGGCCAAAGCGAGCGAAGCAGACTGAACAATCACACACCCCTCGGCCAAATAATGCGATTCGCGTTCAAAGGGAATTGCCAACGGCCGCGCCTGGTTGCAAGAGGTACTTGTATCGCCTTGAGGCTGCTTAGCTTGTCGACACACGAACGAACTTCTACAAAGGCACGCGATCCCTAGTCTGGCCGCTCCCGTTCTTCGTTCCTTCCTCCTTAAAGGCCCTTCTTTACCGTGCAGACCCTCCACATGGGAAGTCGCAATCCTCGGCGTTCCAGACAATCGACATTATTGCAGCTTTTTCTTCTCCCGATTGCCTCTTTCGGCTGGATCCCGCCGATCTTTCCCGCTTAACCTCCCTAAACAAGCAGTCGCCTAGCGCCTTCCCTTCCAACCCATGTGAAGCCAAAACCGCCCAAATTGTTTCAGACCTGCAATCCACTCTGTGCCTCGTTGTTTTGCCCATATTGGATCTGGAACAATGCCGGCCTCCGAGCTCCTTTGAGCTGCTTGCAGTTATCAACAAGGATTTCTAAAGGCAGTCGTAAGCCTGCCATGTCTCACACCTTGGCCGGCGTCGATAACAAAGAAAGCCACTGCTCAAGTGTGCTCCGCCGGCGAAAACGCCGATTTACCAACCTCATTCATTCCTTTAGCTTGTCTTCACTAGCCATTGTTCTTTGTTCACCCTTGAGTTCAATCAGACTCCGCAATCTTTTGAAATGGTCACACCGCACTCACTTGTTGAACTGACTCCAGGCCGCCAGCAAATCTTAGCAGCTTCACACCGCTGCCCGCCGCCATGATATGTCCAATGAAGCCCGTGCTGGAGCTCCACTTCCCATTTCATCACCTTCTCTCCTGACTCTTGCTTGTTCCTCACTTGGCATTGCCCTTTCTCAAGTCACCTGTCTCTGTACATTGTGTGCCAGAATCATGAGTAAAAATGGGTGCAAATATGTACGATGGTATCTCAGGAAAATCAAAACTCCTTCCCAAAGCATGCCTCCAGAATATCTTGCCGCAATGACGCTCCAGAGCTGCTGCTCCGTATGCAAATCTCCGCCCTCGTCCAGTCTTAATCGTAAAAGTAATGCCGTCCATCAATTTAGTCATCATCCAAATGCATGCTCGCATTTGACTTCCAGGTTCGCAGCCCGTTATTACTGGCCACGGATCTGATCGTTCGGTCATAGTCATAGTCAATGTCGTCTTCACTATCATAGCGACGATGACCTGACGATGAGGCAGCGAAGGGTTCTCGCTCTGATGGATCACTGGCTTCATTTGTGTTGCCGATGACAGTTCCCTTGACGTGCTGGTCCATCTCGTCCAGTTTGTAGTTCTTCATCATGAGAGACAGTGGGATAAGAGGAATGCACACCAACACCGCGACTGTGAGGATCTTGGTCATGGTTTCTTGGTAGGCACGATTGATCGCGATACGCGTGGGCGTGCCCATTGCGTATTCGGTAGAAGCAACCTTGACACTGCCAAAGATCTCCTTGACTTGGTCGCGTGTCTCTTCAGGAAGGTATTGTGCGAGTTTAACTGGCACGTTCGAGGACCAGATGGCACCAGAGATTGCAGAGCCAACGGCACCACCAATTTCGAGGATTGTCAAAAAGGCAGCTGTGACTGCGCCAACTTCGCCATGGCCGACAGATGCTTGGACTCCGAGCTGGGCAGGTACGTGTAGCATACCGCCACCAATGCCGACAATGACCTGGCAGCCGATGAGGTATGCATCTGATACACCTTCAGTACGGTAGCGGAGCATGAAGACAACACCAAGCAAGTAGATGCAAGCACCGAAAGTAACAAAATACTTGTAGTGCTTGGTGTATTTAATGACAATTGATGTCAAGATAGACGTCACGGTTGCTGTGAACGTGAAAGTTTGGGTGATATGACCGGCTGCCGATACGGATTTTCCTTGGACCACCAAAAGGTAAGAATAGAAGTATGGTTGCACGGAGAGGTAGTATACCACTGTTTGACGTTAGCCCATGCATTCTGCTGTCTGATTCGATGTTAGACTTACTGAAATAAAAGAATGCAATGAGCACACCAGCGATGACTGTAGTGCTGCGGAACAGGTGAGGTGGGAAGAATGCTCTGGGTGCCAGACGAGGGCTTCTCTCCCACAGAGGGAACATGCAGAGGCAAACCAGGCCACAGACCAGCATGGCAATAATGCTCCCGTTGCTCCAATCACCAGGAGCGCTCGCACCCAAGGTGAGAGGGATTAGTAGCAGAGCGACACCGACGAGAAGAAGCAGCAGCCCAAAGAGGTCCATCTCAAACCAGAGACTCTTAAGAGTGTAGATCCAGTCCTTGCCAACGAAAGGTGATGGAGGAAGAATACCCATCTTCGAGGCTTTCCTTTGGTTCAATGATAGCGCAAGCGCAAGTGGCAGATATGCCAATGGAAGAATGATAGCCCAGATACCGTATCCCCATCTCCAACTCAGGTTCTTGAGTATCGAGTTGGCAATTGGAGGTCCGATCCAGACATTCAGAAGATATGGAATGTCAGGGATTGTCGAGACAATAGCTCTGTTTAGCAAATCGCTAGTATCTGCGATGAATATCTGCTGGAGGATCTGCAATCCAGTTGCGCCTGCCGAGTAGAAAATTTGAGCAGCAGCATATGTCTTGACATTGTTGGCTGCAGCTTGTTGAATGTATCCGAGAGTAAAAAGGAATACACTGAACGTGAAAGCCTCGAAGCGGCCCCACACATCTGCTACCTTCGCCATGGGAGGCTTGACAATTGCTATAATCTGTTAGCCACATGCCTGGATTGATCAATAGTACTGCTTACATAGTACAACTCCTTGGATGACCGAGACTGTCGAGATAAGGGCATGTGCTTTGAATGAGCTTGTGGCGAACACTGTCAAATTTGTGGTCACCTGTCCTTCAAGCGAAGTTGCATATGCCATCATGTACAGCCTGGAAGAAGTCAGTCATGTGTATACTGAGGTTCTGAATCCAAGAACACATACCCTCCGTAAGCAAATACGAGGGACCATTTTGACCATAAGGCAGCGGTCGCTTCTAATCGCTTCACGCCAGCTTGTGCGCTTATATGGCTCGCAACATCAGACTCGGATTCCGTGTCTGAGAATGTGTCCTCGGCAGGGGTTCTCGTCATCTTCTCCCTGCTGTGACGAGGAAGGGTCTCCCCTGCGCTGGAGAGTCTCCGAAGACCTGGCATGACTGCTATCAGAGATGCCAAAGACTAGTCGGTCGTTGTTCGTTGCATGAATATAGGAGAGACAGAAAATAAGAGTCCCAAGCTCATCTATTTGTGAAACAACAATAACCAAATGGCGGTGCGTACTCGTACTGTTTTGCAGCCAACGTTTTGATGCAGGGAGCGGCCTAGAGTTGGCTGGAGCGTCGTCAGGCCGTAGATATTCCCGGACGAAGGTTTGTGGCGGGCAGGGCTTCGATTCGCTGATGACGCCAAGCTATGTGATTACACTCTTTCGACGGAAGTCATAAAATAGGAATATAAAAGTAGAGATAGTGCCAGACAAAGATAGGAAACAAGAACGAGTGAGATTCGAGACGGCAGAAGAGTGGAATCGTGGCTCATATTAACGAAAATCGGCGGCCGGCAAGAGTCGTAAGAGACTCGATCAACACCCAATCAGATTGACTTATCTGATTGATAAGATCCACGCTAACCCTTGGCACGGTGGGCAGACGCGCTCTTCGGTTGCGAATATCGGAGCGCTCAGGATCTCGATCATTGTTTGCATTCTTGCGATTTACGTTTGAGCGAACATCGCTTTGCTAATGCATCCAAGTTAAACCTGTGGACTCATATGTCAGCATTCTTCAGTAGGAATTTCTGCTCTCAAAACCGACGAGCCGCTTCTTGCAACCACAACGACTTGCCCGAAGTCCTCACCGCAAGCGAACGAGGCGACGCTAAGCCGTGCCCTGAAGGATCCATCACAGCGCTTGTGACTGCTTGCATGTGAGGAGGCAATCTCCGTCCAGACGAGGTTTTATGGTCTTCTCGAAGGTAACGAATAACTCGCGAACTGTCGTGATGTTCGAGAGTGCGCCGAAACCACCAGGATGTGAAAACTACTAGGATCGATCAAAGGACGTAGAAAACCGCTGTTGGGAAGTTCTCATATTCCGAGATTTGCAAAGGATGAAAGGCAGCAACACCATAGTCTATATAAACATATTCATGTCGTAGTTTGTTTGCTGCACAAGCTGCGTTTAACCCGAGTGTAACACTCATCTCAATCATCACGAGGACCAGAGCGTCTCGAACTTCGAAGACCATCCGCATGAGCAGTATAAAGCAGAGTGATCGGCTCGCCATCCGCTCTCTATCATCAACTTCTAGTCTGGCAAGTAACTACAAATGTTTCGAAGTATGTCTGGACCACCTACACCATCTTTAAACAGGGACCATATCGATTCCGAAACTCTATCATATGCAAAAGATCACATCTTAAGCAGCCAGATCATCTATCAGTTTGCAGCTCTAAGCAAATCCCCAAATATACTTCCCTCCTTCTGCATGAGTTCAGCTGGCTTCCCCATCTCAGCAACCCTTCCGTTATCCAATACAACCACGACGTCAAAATCAACAATCGTCTGCAAATGGTGCGCAATCGCAATGATAGTCTTGCCTCTGAACTCTTCCCTCAGCAACTTTTGCACTGTATCTTCAGTCTCATGATCTAGGCCCGACGTCGCTTCATCAACGAGCACGATCGATCCAGAAGACAAAATCGCACGCGCCATGGCGAAAAGTTGCGTTTGCCCTTTCGTAAGCATGTCATCGGGATTGAGTTCAACGTCGAGAGGTGTCTGCCATGTGGACCCAACCGCAGAAGCCAAGCTTTCGAATTTCGTCAGTAGCCCTACGCGCGAGAGGGCGGCTAGCATTTCTGTATCGCTACGTTTGGTGTCTGATTTGCGGAGGGAGAGGTTTTCGCGTACGCTGCCGGTTGTGAAGTATGGGTCTTGTGGGAGTGCAATCATCTTGGAGCGCAAGAGCTCCTGGGAGACTTGTGTGATGTCTACGTGGTCGATCTTAAGTTCACCGTTGCTGATGTGTAAAAGACCGAATAATGAAGATGCAAGTGATGATTTGCCGCTTCCTGTTCGGCCGCAGATGGCGACTTTCTGACCAGGCTTGATTTTGAGATCGATGTTCTTGATTGTCGGAGGCGCGATGTCTGAATAAGATGCTTCGAGGTTGCTGATCTGAATACTGCCTTCTGTCATCCAGTCTGAAGGTGGATTCAATTTTCCTTGCTCTTCTTCGGGTGTGTCGTCGATGAACTCCTTCATGCGGGCGATAGCACCCATACTTGTCTCTAGCTGTGTCCAAGCTACGACCAGCATTTCGAGGATGGGGCCGATGTCCATGATATTGATCAACGCCAGAGCAACGTACCCTGCATCTCTGCTTTCTCGGAGTTTTACAACTATCGCCATCGTCACGGTGGCGAGACCTGCGACTACGAGGTTAAGAACGAGTGACAGCCAATTTTGAACTGTAAAGGTCAGTGGACTTGATCATTCCCAGCGCAGGAAAACAGCTTACCAGACTCCATCAGATAGTAAGGAGTTTGACTTTCTTCCAATAGCTTAGCATTCTTCTCCCTGTACGCCTCAGGCCAGCCGAAAGCTTTGATGGTCGCCACACCAGTGACCGTTTCCAAGAAATGAGTGCACAAGGGAGCCTTTGCTTCGAGGTCCATAATACGAAGCTGTTTGCCAGTACGCAGATATATGTTCTGAATTATCCAGAAGACGGGGACGAGAATAGGAATAGTTGCGGCAATAAAGGGAGTGGCCACTATGATGATTGATGTCATGGCGATAACGTCAAGCACACCAGCCATCGTGTTGAGTAATGCGTTGGAGAGCTGATTGTCGACGATGGCAATATCCTGCGAGAATCTGTTCGTGATGTTTCCAGTCTCCTTGCCGCCCCAGGCAGAGAAACGAACATTGACCAAAGCGGAAAACTGCTTTGCATGCAGATATAAGCTGGACTTGGGAAAAATCCAGATAAAGCCGACAAACAGTGTCATCGTCACGACAAGGATGAAGACAACAGTGATAGCTCCCAAGATACCTACCCACTTCCCGATTTCGGACGGAGTTGTGGCTTCGGCTCCAGCCCACCACTTCAAGACCAGTTGCTGTATGCATTGAAGGACAGAGTAAGCGATGATAAGGAAAGTAAATGATGAGAGGCCAAGTGTGCCAAATGACTTGAAGTACGACTTGTACAACTGCCAATTGGATCCATTCTTGCTGTCAGAGGAAACACTTGTCGATTGAGATGACTTGAGCGGTATCTCAGTGGGACTTGTGTCATCCATTTCTTCTTCGTCTACTTCACTCGTTGATTGTCCGGCGTGGTCACGGATGAATGATGCAGGAGCGTCTGACGGTTTGCCCTGGTAGACTACTCTACCGTCATCGACCACCAAGACTGTGTCGGCATAGCGTAGCCAACCCACGGCATGTGTTGCCAGAACGACAGAGCTTCCGGTCTTGCGCAGGAGTCCTCGAGGTCCTATAGCACGATTGAAGACCAGTCGTTCTGTTCTTGTGTCCAGACCAGAAAGGACATCATCAAGCACGACCAGCGACTTTCGTGAATAGATGGCTCTTGCCAGACTGATGCGATTCTTCTGACCACCACTCAAGGCAGTGCCGTCATTTCCGACCAGAGTCTCGATGCCATTCGGTAGTTCTTGGAAATCCTGATCCAGTCCGCAGGCCCAAGTTACTTTAGCCAGCCAGGGGTCATCGTGTATGTCGGCTCCCACGATATTCTCGCGGATGGTACCATGCCATAGCCAAGGAGTCTGACTGCAGTATGCAATTTCATCATCTGCAACGATTATTGTACCGCTGCTGATCACAACTTCACCTATGATAGCCTTGAGAAGGGTCGATTTGCCCGATCCGACACTGTTCAATCTATTAGCAGTCTTCCAAGATCAGCTTTGAGGAATGCGAACCTTCCAACCACCATGTTAAGCTTAGCATGTTGCAGACTGATATCCACATCCTTCAGGACAGGACTGTCTTCTGCATAACCACAGCTCAGATTGCGAGCTTGCACAAGGTCATCTGCTTCTGAGATCGAGAAGCCAGTTTTGGTGTTGCACTGATGTGCCATAGCTTCAGAGTCGATGGTACGTTGATCCAGATGGTCCTTTGTGATGAGATACTCCTGAATTCTCGCAAGTGCAGCAAAGACTTGCAACAGTGATGGCAGGTATTGGATAGTCATCAGCAATGGGTTAGTGAAGAGTTTGAGAATAGCCAATGATGTGAAGAGGGTCGAGTTGGTTAACGGAACACCATCAAAATGAGTCTTGATCGCAAAAGCTCCATACATGACCAGGGATGCAGCAGGGAAGTTCGTGAGTGAGATGATCAGATTGATCACAGCCGCAATTCTCATGGCGCGTTGCGCACGAACTTCTTTCTCGCGCAACTTGTTGCCTTTTGCAAGAACGGATGGCCCAACTCCGAGCAACTTGATGTTCTTCATGGAGCCGATGACACTGGTGATGTATGAGATGCGATCTTGTGTCGAAGCTAGCCATAGCTTGGTTTTGGGTGCAATCTTCCTTCCGTTGTTGGAAGCGACTCCGATAAACACTACGAGAAGTAGGAATGGAGCCAAGAATGGAAGGCCCACTGACTTGTACAGTAGTCCCAAGGCAATTACAATCGACATAGCACAAGCCCAAAATTCGTGCATGGGCCGTATACCAAAAAGAGTCTTCTCAACATCGACGTTCATCAGCATGAGAGGATTGGACTTTGTATCCACTCGGGATCGCAAAGCTTTGTCGTGAATCAGACTAATCAGACAGCCTCGCAGCTTCGTCTGGAACCGAGTGACAGACTGCCAGTACCAGCTCTGGAAGGTTGCAATCGACACATAGACGAGCGCAGTAGCCACTACGAGTAGGATGCCCTCCTCAGTACCGCCCTCTTCTGGATTATCGATGTAGCGGACAAATTGAAGAATGAGGTATGGCTGAGCGAATGAGACTGCAAGGAGCAGTAGGCGTGGGATGATCGGAAATACCATATCGTATCCGATGGTTCCAAAGATGATGCGAAACAGACCGACCTTGGGATTCTTTGTCGTGTGCTTACGCCATTCGAGACGGAATCTGCGTTGTGGCTCGATGGATGATAGGTTTTCATCCATCTTGTCCAGGTCACTGGGCGCCAGTACTGAAGTGTAGCCTCTTCTGAACATACTGTTCAACCACCAAAATAGGCGTTGGCTGAACATATCATTGGTATCTTGCGGACTACGCTTCTGTCTGTGAAGCAAGATTGACTCTTTGCTCACACTTTCCACAGCAAGGAAAGATGCGCAAGCGGCGATCTGAGCAGTACCCAGGCCCTTCATGACAGTGTCTTCATGACGCAACCAGACAGAGCGTAGATGTACTGCCTGAACTACCAAGGCGACCATGAGATATACCTGTAAGAGGGCACTTGGTCTGATTGATCGGACGTGTTCCCATTGAGACAGAACAGCGGCTGTGATTGATGCTAAGAACGAAAAGACCTCGGCAGGAATCTCTGCTGAAGGCGTCCGAGGTCGAATACATGATCGGATAAGTACTGCTAGACTGAGGCCGACAAAGGAGAAAGATGAAATCTGCGCAGCGTGTTAGTGAGTAGGTGGCATAACTTGGAGAAGCTCCTCCAATATACTGAGTACAGTCCATCCAGCTGGCTGGTATGAGAATTTTACTTACAGTCTTGGCCCAGTACAAAGCAGTAGGAGTGACTACCTTGCGACTTCGACTCCAGATATTCCTCAGCCTCACAGGTGCCAGAAATAACAAACAGGCAGCTGGTATGAGGATCAGGACATAGTCCTCAAGTCCCATTGTCAGATCCGGTCGTCCACCATGGCACAAGCCAGCGCTGCTGTCATCACAATTTTGCGATGACATTGTCCTTCCAAGGAGAATTCAGTGATCAGAGAGAAAACAGGCAACAAACAGTAGAGCCGAACACCGGCTGAATAGTAAACACAAACGCGCAACGATGAGGCTGATTTTGTCCTTTTCTATCTGAAAGCTTGCGCGACCTACATTTATGTGATTGAAATTTTATCTCACTGCCTAAGGTTGAGCAGATCTTGTCCATCTTATCGTCCGTTGGCGGTGGCCGAAAGTGGCAGCCTAGACGAGCGGATGAGGTTGCATCGATGGCTTGTTGCCAAGAAAGAGTTCCATAATTACTTTCTTCTTCCATCAACGATTCCACCACTCTTATTCTAAGGATTTCGAACAATCCATCAAGTGGGGCTCAGAGAGATGTCGTTGATGTCTCGAGGTATTGCATTTGTCTTTGTACATTTGGTTTGCTAATGCTAGCAAGCGATGTCAATGTATAGGAAGAAGTCTGAGATGAGGCTTGCTTTTTTCCAAAAGGCTTGACCCAAGGGCCGAGTCGCACTTGCCGACTTGACTTTGTTCCATGGTTAAGCATATCTCAATCTGAGTGCCAATTTGAGAGTAGATTGGCTCTCATCTATAGTCCCATTAGCAAAAAGCTCTGTGGTTCACGGGCTCGTTTGTGTCAGTACAATGACTGGTCGTGTATTCGAGTTTGCCTAGGACAAAGTGAACATGAGATATGCCACGGGTGATCAGGGCCAAAAGGCACACACACACAGCAATCGCCCTGCTATGTCATCTCACCACACACTGTCCGATCTGGCTAAAGCTGAATGAAAGTGATAGGACAAAAGGGATTTCTTCGTTTGATGCAGAGAAGATGTCTAGATAGACATAGCTAGCCAGGGTCACCAAACTGACCAAAAGCAACGCACAGACCACATATCTGCGGCGCCCGCGTCTATCAAAAAATAAATCCGACGAAACCATCAAAGTGGTTTTCTAATCATCAACACACATCACAGAAACATCAAAATGTCCCGTAAGCGATTCATCAGTTCCCAGAGAATTCAAAGAGATCGATCGGTCACTCACATATCATCAGCATCACGAGCAGCAGACGTCGAAGACGACGATCCGGTCATTGCAGAGTACAACGTCTTCATCACACCACGCCAACTCGAACAAATCTACCTCCTGCAATACCCAAACCGCAATCGCAGTCAAGCCTACAATGACCGCAATGGCGCACGCCCCGTAGACTTTCGCCTCAAACCTCAAGCCGGCTTCATGGAAATGGATATCGGTATGAACCCCAGCGCCAACTTCAACAAATTCCAGAGCTTGGTTTGGGGCGAGGCGTTGAGAAAATCAAAGGCGACGGGCGGCAGTGGTACGTTTGGTGCTGCGGCGGGGTTTGCGCCGACAAAGGGCGGGAAGGGAAGGGGCAAGCAGGAGGGTGGGGAGTTGACTGTTGATCAAGGATTGTCGAGGTTCCAGGAGGCTGTGAATAGAGACGCGGTTTTCTCGAAACAGACGCTCGGTGGCCAGATCTTGCAGGATGAGGCCGGAAATCCCAATTACATGTTGGGCGCTTTCCGTGGCAGTAAGTTGTCTTTTCTTTCTCCTTTTTTTCATCCTCGTCGATCCTGGGTTCTACGTTTTCTGCACCCAAATTCTTTGTCCTTCAGCCATGGCTTCTCTCCACGACCACCGTCCTTCTATGCAACAAACCACCCAAACCCGTCTCAAAACCACAAGCACACTCACTGACCTCTAACAGACGAACTCCACCTCACGCGTGTGGACGGTGTCGTCCAAATGCGCCCCCAATTCCACCACGTCGATGCAATCACACACGCCGAGACCGCCGCCCGCCGCGCCGAGACCGCCGAAGGCAACACCAACGGCACTTCCGGCAACGCAGCGGCAGCAAAACAACCACAAGCATTGGCCTTGGCGCAGACATACAAGGACAACCGCGATGTTGAGAATCTGGAAGCGTTGAGAGCAAAGAATCTGCTCCTGATTGCGCAAGAGGAAAAGTGGACGAGGTTGGAGTATTTTGATGAGGATGTGAGTATCAATCTTTTCGAACTTGTTTTTTTTCTGTTTTTTGTGTTTTGGAAGTGGTGAGGCACACACTGATGCGATTGCTCTCAAAAAAACAGGAAGAAGCATCCTACGAAACCTACCACGACCGCCTCTTTCTCAAGGAACCCAACTCTGCACCACCACTCAAATCACAAATGAAAAATGAGGAGTACCTAGACGCAATCTCAGCGCCCCGTGTCGATCCCAGTGGCAGAAAGAAGAAGAGACCACTGACCAAGAAGCAAATGGAGAGAATCGAAGCCGGTGCTGATGATGTCGAGGGAGCAGGTGAGATGGGTGGAGAGGTTGAGGTCGAAATGACCATGTAGAAATGTTCTATCCCGTTCTCGGTGGATGCAGATTCGTATGTCGAAAAGTATCGTGCAATGCTATAGCTTTCTATTACATTGCACGTATGCCACAGAGATTGCATGGAGGGTCCATGGAACGTGGGAAGCCAGGATGTGAGACCTATGCCCGTCCTCAAGATATCATGGTACTGCGAAATGTAGATGTAGAGAGTCATCATAACATTCGATCTTCAGGAGACCAATGAAAGCCCCTTGACAATCCTGCTCTCTTTGGACACCATCGATTCCTCAAAATTCACTATGCATAGTGACAGGTAGTTTCTGCATCACGAGAAGGCTAAGAGACAATGGGAAAAACTGGAATTTTTGGGGTATCACTATGGAAATGGAAATGAAAAGGAAAAACACTACTGCATCTCATCGTATCATGCATTATGGGGGAAGGGGAAGGGAAAGAAAAACAAGTGCGGTCTCACACGCCGAGGAGCTCTCTGCGGTGGAGCCCGGCATACTGCTGGTGCTCGACGGCTTCCTCCCCAGCGGTGCGATAATCGTCGGCATTCAGATCTGCAGTCTCCAGCCACATCTTGTCGAACTCGTCCTCTGTGCCTGCATGGTTGACGGCCCAGATGTTCTCGCGGAGTCGCTTGTGGCGCTCCCTGTCCTCCTCGATGCGCTGCTCCACCTGCCTCTTTTCCACACGCACGTTGCCGTTGCTGTATTTTGATGCTTCCTCGGGAGAGGCAGTACCGCCCACACCACCGATTTGATCGCGGTCTTTGATGCAATCCTCCAACTCGTCCACAGTCTGCTGCTGCAGATACTTCTTGCTAGCCAGATTTCTGAGCACTTTGCGCACGACCTTGACGTTTGCGGCGCCGCTGCCATCCTCAGGAGCGACGAGATCGACGATGCGCAGAATGTCTCTCTCCATCATTCGGACATACTCGATGTGGTGGGCAGCCGAGGCGACGTCGCAGAGGGTTTCGAAGAAGTAGAAGATGTTTGCTCGATTGTTGAGGGTGTTGCGCTCGAGGTTCTCGAGGATGCAGGAGTGAAGGTCTTCGTCTTGCTCGCGGTACTTGAGGGCGTAGGCGGCTGTTTTCTGGGCCGAGTTGACGGATGCATTGAGGTGTTGGAGGGAGTTGTTGAAGCGCATGCGGACTTCGAAGGGGTCCATGGTGGAGTTGAGAGGCCGAGCTGGTGGGCGGGGCTGGCGAAGATGATCGGAGTGGAAGGGGCGCGCTGAATGTTGTTGTTGACTGGACTGTCGAGGTCAAGGGGAGAGATTGCGCGGGGAGCGCTGTGATCCGAATTGGACAAATGAGGGGTGGGAGGGTTGTGAGTGGCAGCAGAGATGCGCGCGTCTTCAGTGCGCAACAGCGGTTCAGGGAGGCTGTATGGCGGGATTTTACGGCGAGCGCGGCGGTCTGAGGGACGAAGACGGGGTGTCTGAGGCTGAGGGGGAAGAGGCACGAAGCTCCTAATAAAGGCGGTGGTTTCCTGATGACCGTAGCGAAGGCGAGCCTGAGCCAAAGGGAGCCACACGCCCGTCTCTTCGTCGCGCACACCAAAAGCCTCGTGCCAAGCTGCGGCCTTGGGGGGAGACATCTTATCGTTATCGTGCTTTGTTATCGTTATCGTTATCGTTATCGATGCATAGATCCGACAGATGATCTGGGCGTTGAAGGCGGTGAGTGGTTCGGCGACTCGGCTTTGGTGGGGGAGCATGTTTGGAGCCACATCTCCAACCTTGTAATCATTTTCCATTCGCTTGACATTCGCCTCAGATCTTTCGCGTGATTGGCCAGAGGTGTTCGTCCTTGAACAAATTCACTTTGCAACTCGCTCTGTATCTTTCCGCGTGATTGGTCAAAGGCGTTCGTCCTTTGTCGAATTCGCTTTGCATATGCTTTGCATTCGCTTTGCATTCGCGTATGGTTCTCGCGTGATTCGCCGGCAGTGTTCGTCTTGACGGAACTCGCTTTACCCTCGCTGTCCGAAGCTCAGAGTGTCTTATAGTTGATGGTCTCATGCGAACCATTATGAGATACGGTATGCCCATGAACAAATCTACCTACCCAAGCTGTCGAATTCGCTTTGCATTTTCTTTGCGTTTGCTTTGCATTCTTCAAGTATTTGACCGAAAGTGGTCATCCTTCATCGAGTTCGCTTTCCACTCACTGTTAAAACATTACCATGTCTTTAGGTAATGGTCTTATCTCGACCGCCGTGGGGTGCAGTACCTCTGTCAGCAAGTCTAGCCACTCGAGCTCAACTCTGATATCTTTGAGATGTCTAGGACACCAAGGTTCGATACCAAGAGTAGACAGGCCGCAATGCATTTGAACACGAAAATCTCATCCACAGCCACTAGTGACGGCCTCGAGCATTCATAGTTTGTATCAACATCTTTGAGGAAATGGCAACATCTTGAGAAATCAAGTCATACATCACGTACAATCATTCCCTCCACATCTCCAAGCCTAAACCACACATGTCATATCTCCTGCCTGCGAACTCGCCGTACATTTTCGTCCATATCCAATCCGCGTCTTTGTCTTTTGGCCGTGCTTCTACGACTCTGGCATAGTCAACTTCGTATTCCGGGCCAGGAAGTTTTGGGTCAGAGAAGCGTATATACGGGGTTGAGAAGAAGGTGGTCTTGTTTGGGTGAAGGGCATCATGGAGAGAGCCGATGGAACTGACAAGTGTACCTGAAGGCAGATACGAGGGATGCAAGGTTGATATCAGAGTGGTGAAATTTGCTGTAGAGAGGCTGAGAAGGCGGTGAGTCTCGCGACTGGGTGTGGCAATGACGAGATCCTCAGACTCGAGGTTTTGCTCCTTGTTTCTCTCAAGCAGAGCCATCGGTGTGGAATGCGAGTATGCGAGAAGCTTGTCTAAAGCTTCTGCATCTTGAACCAATCCTGGGGTCTGCAGTAGCAGAACTCTCTCGAGATCAGTCAAGCCCCACAGACTTGCTAGTGAACCGGCCTCTTCCTGTCCAGCATATAGAGGACGCAGTTCAACACTGAATCGACGGGCAGCGCGACGAAGCAAACGCCGCGTACTGTCCATGTACGGATCAATGATGTCGTGTTTAGCAGCTTGCTTCTCCATCGCCCAAGCCTGTGGGAACAACAGAATGCGTCTCGCAGGAGATTTTGATTGTGCAAGGTCTCCAAACAGCATGATTGCACTGCAGACTTGATGATGATCGGTGACTATTTGCACATGTGCAAGTTTGGTCCAATCGACCGAGATGGTCTCGGGAGATTGTGTATAGCTTGCGATCTGGTCATTGTGTGCTGGAGTAAAGAGACGAGATGGGTATTGAGGTCCTGATAGTGGCTTTTGTGGTATATCTGAGTGAGGCGCCGCTGGAATACGCGGTTTCAGTTGTGATTGAAGGTTTGAAATTGAGCGTTGTTGAATGGTATAACCTCCAAGGAAAAGAAAGAAGGTAATTGCTGCCACTATAGAGGTAGCTTGTCAGCGCGGTACTTCCGTTTTCAGGAAAAGAAAAATGTTACCAAAAGTTGACGACAGCAATACTTGGACTTGACCACTTGTGAGTAGCAACTTCCCCATTCTGTCTACTAACCATACATCTTGAGGAAAGCAACGGTGGTGGTTCACGGTTCATCGGATGCTTGTCGGGGTTGTTGATAAGCCGCCATTGTCACAGCAACCATGGAGCTTCACATGTCTGATACATAAAGTTATGCCTGCATAAAAACATGATCGCATCCGCGTTCGAGCTCCATCTTTGTGCCAGATTGTTCTTCTCTCCGTACATCACATCCTCAATCGCGATGGCGCATCAAGCAGATGCAACGCGCATGCTCGATGACCGTGGCTACACGGGCACTCTGATCCGCAGTCAAAATCCCCTCCTGCTCTTCGAAAAAGCCGTCCGCGATCGCATCATCGACTCGTACTACTGGAAAGAGCAATGCTTCGGCCTGAACGCCGCCACTCTCTGTGACCGCGCCGTCGACCTGAACTTCATCGGCGGTACCTACGGCGTCGGCCAGAAGCCGACACCCTTCCTCTGTCTCGCCTTCAAGCTACTACAACTCACGCCTGAAAAAGACATCATACTACACTATTTGCGCCAACAAGACTGGAAGTACCTCAGAGCTTTGGCTGCTTTCTACATTCGCCTGACTTGGGAACCCAAGGACATTTACGAGACTTTGGAGACGTATCTCAGTGACTATCGCAAGTTGAAGAGAAGGACAAGAGATGGTTTTCAACTGAGCTACGTTGATCAATTTGTCGATGATTTGCTCACAAAGGATCGTGTGTGCGCCACCTCGCTATGGAAGATGCCGAGTCGCACTCAATTGGAAGATATCGATGTCCTGGAGCCACGCGTCAGTCCACTGGGAGACGAAATCGAAGAATTAGACAATGAGGATGAAGATATGGGAAATGGCAGCGATGGCGAGGTCGAAGAAATCAGAAACGGCAACGGCTACTCGAGATCAAGAAGTAGAAGCTACAATAGCAGAAGCAGAAGCCGCAGCCATGACGGAAGAAGAAGCAGAAGCAGAAGTTACGACTGCCATGACAGACGCAGCAGGAGTCGCAGCTACGAGCGAAGAAGATCTTTCAGTCGAGATCGTGAATATGCACGGAGAAGTCGGAGCCGCGACTTGCCCGACAGGAGAAGGACCTCACTGTCAAGGTCAAGATCTCGCTCGCCGAATTAAATTGCACTCGACTGCGTATCCAGGGCGGTGCACCATAGCGACTCATGACCCGCCTTGCACAGCCGAAAAGGTGATCCGAGAAGATCTCTTTGTTGAAATGGACGGCTTTGTTACAATCGAGCCACTCGCAAGGTTACCATCATCGAAGTCGAGGTGTTTGTGAGCTCTTTGTGCTTTTCGTTTCCGGATTCGGTATCTTTTCTTGTTCTTTCAACGCTCGAGTCTGAACCATCAAGAAAAGCAGACTGGATGCAGCGATGCAATTTATCGCCAATCTTCAACCTCCGAGATGGCTAGTGCTAACAACATGCAAATGCCGGATGGGCAACACACCCGCCGCCGTACTTTCTACGTTCCTAATCCCCCCTCAATCGCTCTTTGGTCAGGACACTGGGCCAACGATGCTTGGAGATGGACCGTCAGACCGAACCGCGATCGTACAGGCTTTGACAACTATCCGTATCCCTACGACCCGTCAGGCTTCAATCTCGGTCCACCCAGCCAGATTCCAGACTATCATCCCCTGCTTGAAAAGTGGGGGCTACAAGTTCTAGAGGCCGCCGGCTTCATCAATCACCAGGGCATACCGCCCAGTGACAACATCAACGGGCGACTTGCATTTGCTTTCTGGCGAAACCCGTCTGGTGATGAGACACGGCGCATTCATCCTGTCTTGACGTCGGACATGTGGCCGAGTGCCACTCCTGAACAGTATGCATTAATGAAGCCAGCATTACATCTAGCGACAGCCATCCTGGACGATCCAGTCACTCTAAATTATTTTCATGCGTTGGCTATGCCTGCAAGTCAAATGACGACACAAGTGTTCAATCTTCCGAGTGGTCCTGAGTTCTGCAGGACCATGAAAATACCTGTCACGTCCTTGACACAGCAGGAACAAGAGAGAGTTTTCAGAAATTTAGTTGCGATGCGTAGTTGGACGAGCTGGGGCTTCGAAACAGGCAACGTGAATGGCCGATTCGGTGTTACAGAGATGTTGAAAGATCCCGCGGGTGTGTTTATTCCCGCATCCAAGCCGTAAGTGAAGGAAACCACATCCCGCAATACTGTCTCTAGCAGAAGATTAATGTGTCGGCGCTGGAACAGAAACACTCGTTGTACTAGAATACGCATCAACGAGACCTTTTTGACAATTCTTGCACGTCACGAAAGCGACGACACTACAGAGTACACGCGCATATTCAATGACACCCTTGTGATGGCCGGTATACCATTCTCCAATGCCCCCATAAGCTCTCCTGATTCCGCGTATCACCGCACGATCCTCATGCTAGCGACAACCATCTTGCATGAGTTCGTCCATGCATTCACCAACGCTTTCTTCGAACACATCCAAGGCTCAACAGCGCCACGTGAACCTTGGGCTCCTGGCGATCGATGCAACGAAGCAGGACTTGCATTCGAGAATTACATGTTTGGCGGCCCTGTCAACTCGATTGAGATCATTCATCCACCCATGAGCTCAGAATTCGAATTCGAGCAAAGCTTTACGGCACCTTTCGGACTGTACACGTTCGAACAGTGGGATCGTTGGGAAGAGAACGGATCAGGCAATCACCACGTCAAGGAAAATGTAGTCCCTCCACATCTCATGCGACTCAAAGGTCCTCAGCGAGTGTACCCTGTGCCGCAAGCGTGGACCGAGTTTCTGTTTTCGGATGAAGCGTGGGGACCTCAAGGCCAAGTGCGCAGGTTTGGATTGGATGTGCTTACAGTGCCAAAGGACAATCGATGGGCGGTCACTTGTTTCGATGGTTGGGGCAAAGGGCGGTGGAAGACGGGTGAGGAAAGATGGGGAGATGGAGGACCTCCTACTCAGTTGAACTGGATCTGAATAGATGACGTGATGCTCACGCGAAAAAGTGTATATCTGATGGCCTTTTGACATTTTGTACAGTGCGTGACTGATAGGCATGCTCTCGCGACCATGTTCATTGGTGGGCCCTGCTAATACAAGCGGGGTACTCGACTCCTCATTCAGTATTCAGTACTTTTATCTCAGTGACTATGACAATTCATACATGGCATATCGCACAAGTGTTTTCCGCGTCCTTCTCGAAAAGTTCGAGCCTTTATGAGTCGACCATTTTAAGTGGGCTTTCGCTCACGTATCGGGGAAGAAAGCCGTTGTGTATCAGCTAACGGCTGTTCATAACCCAGACCTCAAGTTGCAACATTTCTTCCACCTCATTCACATCACCATGGGTCTCTTACGCAACATCGTATGTACCTCTGATTTAGTACGACGAAGATCTTGAAAACTCACAACAATAGCTCATCATCTTGATCGCGGCCTGCATCCCACATCTGTACAGCCGCATTTCTCTGCTGTATACCCTTGAGACTGCCAACCACCCTTCCAAGCTCTCAACCCCTCGAGGCTGGTTCACTGAAAACGGACGATATGAGATCAAATATCAGGAGAAACTCAGAAACTGCGAGGATGTGATTATCGATGATCAAGCCGGTTATGCTGTGTTGTCATGCGACGAAGGCAGAGATGTGTGGAACACAGTCATGGTAAGCTTTTTTCCCCCTTCAACCTCTTTCACCTTCTCACCAAAATCCAAAAAATCGACGGGAGATACTGATAAAAAGGTGAGGGCGTATTCGCATCCAGCACACCCAAGAACGGCGAACTATACCTCTACGACTACTCCCGCAACACGCCCAGCCTCGAATCCATCCGCCTTCTCAACACACCACCCTCTTACTCCTTCCACCCCTTGGGCCTTTCTCTTAACACCCAGTCTTCTTCTCTCTTAGTCATCAACCACGGCATCTCTGGCAGCACCCTCGATACCTTCCATTTCTCCCGCTTAGGAAATTCTGCAACTTTCGTCTCGAGCATCAAATCGCCTTATCTGCGGTCTCCCAATGCAGTGGTGCATTTGGATGCCCGCACAGCTTTGGTATCGAATGACCATTTCTTCACTCCAAAAGGGTGGAAATGGTTGAACATGCTGGAAACGTACCTTGGGTGGTCTTTAGGAGGAATTACATATGTGGATCTCACCGACGAAAGCAAAATCGTGCAATTGGCCAGAATGCCATTTGCGAATGGCATTGCGATTGTTACTGAGACGACCATTGTCGTTGCATCTTCCAGTACTGCAAAACTCTGGTTCTACGAGTTCGACAAGACGAAGCTGGAATTGACGCTCAAAGAGAAAGTTGATCTGCCGTTTTATCCGGATAATTTGCATGCAGACAAGGGCACAGTGTATGTTGCTGGACACGCGCATTTGTCTTCTTTTTCGAGGTTCGTAAAGCAAAGGGCTAGCTGCGGGAATGATGTGGTTTCGGCGGGTTGTGATGGGAAAGCGCCGAGTTATGTGGCGAGATGGTCGAAGGAAAAGGGGGTTGAGGATGTTTATGTTGGTCAGGAGATTTACAGTTCTAGTGGTGTGGGGGTGGATGGGAAGAGGGGGGTTGCTGTTGTCAGCGGGCTTTATGGCAAAGGGCTTTTGGTTTGGAAGGGGGAGGTTGGAAAGCGAGTACTTGGATGATGGCTGGAGTCGTGGGGACAGTTTTGTGATATATCTGGAGACAAGAGATTTTTGAGGTCCTTGAGAGAAAATTGAACTTGAGTTGTAGCATTTGATTTGCTTTTGTGTATTGTACAGAGTAGTTTTACATGGCATCTCGTATTCGTACATTTCTGTGCTTGATGCTGGTAAGAGTCTATGCAGACTTGTCAATCTTGCCCTTCCAGTCTGCAACATGGTCGTTGATGACCTTTGATGCTTGATCAACCGTAAAGTTTCTGCCGATGGCCTCGACGAAATCACCCTCGGGATCTGTCTCTGAGTCAGTATGTCATCTTGTCTTCGACAGCGGAGGCATGTGCTTACCCATCAAGTAGAAATAGATGCTGTGATCAACAAGATAATCCTGACCAGGCAAGACATTTTGAGGCGTTGAAAAGTAGACACGGAAAGCCTTGCAAGTAGCCTTGACATCCTCATACTCTCCCGTCAAACCAATCAAATCCTCATGGAACTCTCTCAGATACTCCTTTGTAACCTCTGGCGTATCTCTAGCGGGATCACAAGTGATAAATACAGGCCTCATCACGTCCCCATGTTTTGCCTTGACATTGTCGATCATACCGGCCATCTTGTCCAACTCTTCGGGGCAAATGTCTGGGCAATGCGTGAAACCGAAATAGACCAAAGAGTATTTTCCCTTGAGGTTCTGCTCGGTAAAGGGCTGCTTGTTATGGTCGATCAATTTGAAGGGCCCGCCGACTAGAGGGCGACCAACGCCTTTGCTGTGTTCGGCGATGCGTTTGCGCGCCATGCGCTCTTTCTCGTAGCTGAAGTAAAAGGCCATTCCTACACCAGCTGACAGGAACAGAATACCCGCTTGCCAGCTGAAGGGACCAAAGCGGTAGCGAGACTTTGCTTCTTCAACAGTCTTGTACTGGCGTGATGGCGTTGTGCTGAATGTGCGTGTGGTGGATTGCGCATTGATGCGGGAGGAAACTCGCTGGGAGAGACATTGCGGCGAGGGGCGGGCGGAGAGGAAGGTGCGGTGGAGCAGTGTTCGTGGTAATGCGGTTGCCATTGTGGGTGGTTGTGTGTTTGCGTCTTTCTTGGTCGCCGCTGCTTCCTCATTCGACTTGGAACATTTGTGGATGCCGAGTGCACGGACCCCATCTCCGGTCTTGCCGCCGTCATCGTCTTTTGCTGCAAGCAATTATTTAATATCTTTTTTTTTCTTTCCTCTATCAGCGTACTGCCAAACAATTTTTTTGTCACTATCATCAGAATCGTATCTTATACAGTATTGATGCAATTTGAATGATTATTCATCGGTGGGACACAACGAATGGTGCCAAACCGATTGTTGCACATCAGACATGGTGTGAATCGTTCTCTTGTTAAGCCATCATCCATCTTCCATACCAACAAGATTGTTTCGATACCCATCAGACTTGGTCAACGCAATTTGAGTGTCCTTGAACCTGCTCTGCTGTCTTCGAAAGCCGAAAATAAATCACTGGCGCCTGTTCCAACGCCTGTTGCACTGTCGCCACCAACTACTAAAAATAGTATACTTGAGGAAGAAGAAGACGACCTCAAGATGAGTGCGCAACAAGAAGCCGAGTTGCTTACCATGCAACACATTCTCGGCCTCAAAGATGCCTCCGACAAATTTGCAAAGACCAAGCCTCAGGATCTCAGTCGACTTGAATGTCTCAAAGCAGCGGAGCCTGTCTTTGTCTGTGTCGATCTGGAAGCCTATGAACTTGATCACGAAAAGATTACGGAGGTTGGCATCTCAATTCTGGATTCCCGAGATGTCGTAGGCACTGATCCTGGCACCAATGCTGCGGACTGGCTCTCTAGGATCAAGACGCGGCACATAATCATCGAAGAGCATAAACATCTTGTCAACAAGCGCTTTGTTCACGGCTGTCCGGACAGATTCAATTTCGGCAAGTCTGAAATGGTTTCTCTCACGCAAATCAAAGAGCTCCTGACCCAAATATTCCAAAAACCTTCAGATGGAGAGCTCAAGCCATCAGATCAAGGAAGAAGAAAACTCATTTTTGTCGGTCATGGGCTCTCAAACGATACCGCTTTTCTGAAGAAGATCGACTTTGCACCTCACGTCGCAGCAAATATCATTCGAGACATTGATACTCAGAAGTTTGTCGGACATAAGAAACAGGGACTCGGTCTGAGTAAATTGTTAATTGGGCTAGGTGTCGACGCAAAGAATCTTCACAATGCTGGCAATGACGCCGCATACACCATGCAAGCTCTTATTCTTATGACTTTCCAGCATACGAATGACCCTGGTGCTTTCTGGGCCGCTGTCAGAAATGTAAAAAGGAAGGTTGATCCGGCCAAGCAGCAAAGAAAGGAGCGAAGAGCCGAGTTAAGGGCAGAGAGAAAGTCGTTGTTGAAACAATCCCAAACTCAAGCTACGACAGCGCCAGAGCAGGATCACAAGCCCAGCACTGCCGCTGACCCAATTTCACAACCTGTCTCGAAAACCAGCCTCGAAACTTTCATTACCGAGTCATCCGACAGATTGACTGTCAGTGAATCGACCGTCAACAATTTGGACAACAAGCCACAGACTCTGGAGCGCTCAAGCAATTCACAAGAAGTTGCCTCGATCATAAGATATGTCGGAACAACGGTCATAGAAAAAGAAGAAGAAGAAGAAGTTGTTGATGACGATGATGAACAATTTCCGCTCGACGACAATAATCAAGTGATTAACCCGCCTCTTCGTGTGAGATCACTATTCTTCCCTGCCGAGAAGGCGGCATGTGAGGCAAAATATAGTCGAGAGCAGACAGAGGGCCAAGCAGGCCTGCACAACGAACCAACCGAACCAGAGGCTGCAAATCCGCGAAGGTCTCCAAGAAAACCAAAACTACCGA
Source organism: Aureobasidium sp. P6 (assembly GCA_003992365.1). Taxonomy (NCBI): domain Eukaryota; kingdom Fungi; phylum Ascomycota; class Dothideomycetes; order Dothideales; family Saccotheciaceae; genus Aureobasidium; species Aureobasidium sp. P6. The sequence goes on along the minus strand of RZIQ01000003.1, from coordinate 526,365 downwards.
GTGCTGACTTATTCAGAAGTCAATTGCAGAAAAGAAAAACTCCTGGGACTGAAAGTGTCGCTGAAGATAAAAAGGCCAAGCCTGAGAAGATGAAAAAGACGACTCCAAATCGGAGCGTCGTACACAGATCTGATGATGAGGAGCTAGATGATTTCTCGGTCTCGCCCTTTTGATGCCGAAGGATGCGCTTGAAAATTGTGTTTAACAATCGGCTCGCCGCATCAAAGGACAACACGCAGGTCATCAAAACCAGGTTCAGGGGGTGACGGCTCGCCCTGTGAAGAATAGGTCTACTGTATGTATACAACTACGCCACAACTCTGTGGATCTCAAAAACTAATGATCGTGATGCAGTGGTTTATCTTTTGATACTGTGTGCCAAGGGATGATTACCCCTATCGCTCTTTTCTTGAGAACACATTCATCTCCCAACTGCATTTTGAATAACTATCTTGCTTCTCTATCGCCACCAGACATGACGGAGAGCATCTTTTTATGACTTCGACCAGAAGATCTTGGGTGATGTAAAGTTTGTCCTTCGATTCAGACATATCGGAACACAAGGGCGACCGTGTCTCGTTACGACTGGGCAGACAATAAGATATTACAGGCTTGGTAAAGGACGGACACAGGAAATATGAGCAACAAGACTCTTCTTCATACCGAAGAACAAAACATTAAAAAGTTCTACATCCGTGACACGTTCATATCGTATCCGTCCCAGGACATATCCATCCATCATGAAGCTTAATACAAAATTCCCAACCCACCCCTTCTCTTTTCGGTTTTTTTTTCTACATCTAACAAGCGTCACCGGGGCAAGCGACATTGGTACCATAGGGATCGGGACCAGCAATACCAGCGACTTGGAAAACAGCATTGATGACACCACCAATGCCCTCGCCGGCAATGAGACCACCGGCCACGGCGAAACCGTAGATTTCAAAGTGCTTGGGGTATTTTCTCGCCCAGAAGTATGCGGGAACGGCTCCGATAACCATCGCTGTGCCATAAATGGTACTGAGGTAAACGGTTAGCTCATCGAACAAGAGGATTGAAAAAGCGGGTGGAGGAAGAAAAAACTTACGCGTTCAAGACAAAGGCGAGAGCGATACACATGACGTTGGGGTGGTAAGCCTTGTACTTCTCCCACGAGCCAGTGTAGGCGTAGTGACGGATCAAGACCATAGCACAACCGAAAGCGGCAAAGGCGATGGCGAAGTAACCAGAGGTCTTGGGGACAGGGAAGACGGGGTCGGTGACGGCAACAGCAACAGCGCGCCATGCGCCAACACTAGGGGCAGCGAAGGGGCAGGTCTCAGCCTCGACATCGATAATGCAGGGGTAAGCCTTGGTGAAGAGCATGAACATGGCGGGTGCAAGCACGCAAGCGACAATCGTGCCCAGACCTTGGGCAACCCATTGCTGGAAGGGAGAGGTGCGCAGGAGGTAGCCAACGCGGAAATCGCCGACCAAGTCACTGGCCTGTCCTGCACCGATAGAGGCGAGAGAACCACCGATCAGGTTGAGACGCTGGGCGTGCTCGGTCATCCAGTGCTCGCCCTTGGTGGCGCCACCCAGCACAAGTTGGGAAGCCTTGGAGGCAGCGGTGAGGGGAGTGACATCGGTGACACCGGCACATTGAACAGCGAGGATGGCGAAGAAGAAAGCCAAGAAAACGGAGAGAAGAGACATGCCGACAGGCATATCGTACTGGACACCAAGGACGATGCAACAAGCAATGATACTGAGGATCAAAACAGGGCCCCACATCCAGATCTTTACGAGTTCATTATCAGCGGCGGAGTCTTTGATGATGTCTGATTCTTCCTGATCCTTGACATTGATGGTGGTGCCGCTCATGCCAGCCTTGGCGGTCATGGCGTTGAAGCCCTTAGCAGCACCACGACCCATAGCCTTGAACATGATCCAGAAGACCTTGTACTGAAGGAACAACTCGGTGAAAGAGATGACAATCATGGCCAAGACACCGGGCCAGAGCAACCAGTAGCGAGGACTGGGGTGGTCCTTGTTGGCGAACTTGGCGCTGAGGGAGTAGTAAGAGACGACCTTGCCCCATTTCGGGTCATCGGGGTAAGGATGAGCACCAAAAGCGACATCGTTAGCGACAAGAGCAGGGCCAATGATACCCCAGGCAAGAACACTGCCGCCGAAGAAAGAAAACGCGACGTTGAGGCCGACAAGCATACCGGAGCCAATGAAAGCCGGGGTCCACTCGATGAACCAACCCCAGTTCTCAAGAGCAATTGCATTGTTGCTGTACTTTGACCAGATGAAGATCCATGTAAAGATGTGCCAATCCCACAGAATACCGAGGGCATACTGGGAAACGACACGGAGGAGCAGGGCACCCGCGAAGGAGATACTCAAAGCTCTCATCTTCAGTTTGGCAATAGCCTCGCCAGTTGCGGCAGCGTGCATGCTGCGAATGGTCAAAGCGCAAGCCGAAGGAGTAGGGAAGATGAGGTTGAGTTCTCTGGCCACGTAAATGATGAAGAACTTGCGGAGAGGAGTTGCAAAGGCAAATCCAAAGTATGCACCGACAACTGTGAGTGCGATCAACCTTCCAAAGTCCTCTTGGGGTGTGTTGAGCAGCTTCAATTGGTACAACGCGGGGATACCGGAGACCATGACTGAACCAAGACCACCTGCAGCAGTGGCAGCGGTCTGAACAATGTTATTCTCACGAGGACCGAAGGATCCACCGAGGATAGGGAAGGCCTCAGGAAGTGCCTTAGAAAGAGGCTTGAGCACAGCGAAACCAATAATAGCACCGAACAAGTTGGCTCCAAAAGTCCATCCAGTCTTCAAACCGAGGTAGACGTTGGATGCGTTGACCAAAGCACCACAGATACATCCGATGATCATGGCACGAGCAGTAACAACCCAATAGCGCTCGTCGGGAAGGTCGTCATAGGGTTGGAAAGGGTCGGCAATAGTTCCTTCGTCGTAATCGGTATCCTCCATGGCCTTGATCATGGCAGGGTCCTTTTCGTTGATCATCTTGTCGTCCTTGTCCATCGAGTTGACAGAGGTGGTATCCTGATGCTTCTCATCCTGGACATCGATCGTGCCCATAGGCTATGAGTAGGTGTGTCAGTGGTTTGGAGTCTGGATATGATTGAACATTGTCATCGACATACCTCAGCCTGAACCTCTACAACGTTCGGCATGGTGAATGTTGTTCTAGGTCACACAGCTACGAATGCACAAAGTCAAGGGGGTAGGAGAGGCATATATTTATCGAGGTGCCCTCGTGTGACTATCAATCCTGGGCGTACCATCGCTTGTGATGAGCCCAAGGTTACGGGTCATCCTGATTCCTGAGTTGTCCGTTTCGACGGCCAGAACCTACCATTAGGCCCTAGTCCGGCTGCATATATTGGTTGATGATAGGCGAACTCTCCATTTTAATCGCGCCAAATTAATCTTGGCACCTTGGCAAGATGATCAACGCTGGTGGGATTTCTTGCCTCCTTCCTTTTTGGGTAGAATGCGACCTCATCGCTGCGGTTGATATGCCATCCGCGCGCATAAAAAGCACGAAGAGTGCAGATAGCCAACGTGTGAATTGAATCATAGAGATCGTCCTAAGTGCTCTCATTGGTGGTTCGTGACAGCCCTCGCGAAAGTATCTGGTTCGAGAACAGTTTTCGAATGTGATACACCTCGGCTAATTGTTCTTTTATCCAAGTGTCTCTCCACAGACCCTTGTGTACACGGACTTCCTGCCCCAGAGATATTAGCAAACCGAAATTGAGCAGGTGAACGTCCCACGGTTTCAAACCCCCTTGAAGGCATCGCGACGCGCGAGTTTCGAGATGTGGCCTGCTTTGGCTGACCCTTTTCCCGACGGCCATGGCCGAGGGTGGCGAGCTTGTTTCCTTGTGCTGCCGGTGATCGAGACACTACCCCAGTACGGCAATGGTAGGGCGAAGACTTGACAAGTGAAGTGTGCGGACAACGGACGGACTCTCACGCGACCTGACGCAGCGTCGCTCCGTGGGGTTTGATAGTCTTCTCGTATCACCTTTCTGGGCAAGATGGACGTGTCAAAGAGTTGTGAGGCTTTACCGGCGGTTCTTCTACACGGGTATACTTGCCAGTATTTTTTTTGGTTATGGATTATTCGGTGCATGTGAAGTCGTACATGTCCGCCACGAAATCGATAAATTCCATTTGAGTTTTTTAATGGACAGGCTTTCGTGAGGTCTGACCTTCCAATCAAGAGCCTCAAGCCTCGCAAGCCAAAGTCAAGCCTGCCGAAGCCTGGTGCAACTTGCCTCGGTCTCTGCTTTCCGCCAAGGCCAAGACTTTTAGCGAACTCTTAATCCTTCGTTCACACCTGCAACAAACGGCCACTCGAAGCTCTTTCGGGCAGGTGCGAAACCTGCTGTCACCTCTGACACAAAACAAATACATACATTTATCAACAGGCTCGCAGGATGCGGCGCATTTCTCTAGCTTTATCATCTGACCTCCTGCGTCGCGCCATCAACTTGATAAGTTGATCCTTATTATGCAATCAAAATCGATTACACCTTATGTCGAAATGCCGTACCAGCTTCGAGACATGACCTTAAGCTTGGCATCTCGTGTCTGTAGGATGACTCGGGTCAATCAGTGGGACATGAAGTGGCAAGTGAATTGATACGATGACTGTTATCTTTCTACGAATCCTTTGGAAGAATGTTGGGATCTGCTAGCTGGCGTCCGAACGGGAGGTTTGCAAGGCAGGAAGAGTGATTACAGATAGCGAAGATGCCATGAGCACCACTCACGGACAGCACATGCTCTTTCCCATGCTGATGGTCGTGCAAGCCACACCGCTCACTCTGCAGCAAGACAGCACAGAATGTAAGCACACACAAGCTTCATGCAGTGGGTCCGGTCTGCAAGCCCTATCACCAACTCCGGACGATCTAGCTGGCCTTGCGTGATTCATATCTCGATACTCATTCGAAGCAGTCGCAGACGCTCCTGCCTAGAACAGCATCAGGTTCTCATCGGATCTGTTTTTTGTTGAAATAGTGCTTTTCTGGTGGGGGAGGAATAATTGTTCCGTTTACTGTCACCAATGGCAAACAACCAATTGGACCAAGTCTGATTCCTATCAACTCACCATACTTAGCTTACCTTGGACACTACCCTCATTTGTAAGCGCTGGCTTGTTTTTTATGGGCTATCATCGCCTGGCTCTGCACTAGCATGCCTGGCAGTCACCCAACCCCGGGAATCTAGCAACAATCGATGAGAGAGCAGCAGACGAGACACGATCCATCAATACTCATGGTAGCATATGCCGCCAAATGGTACTATCGCCGCTCACGGCAGTTTCACAAAGTGCAACCATATTGAGGATGATCGCGGCAGGCGCGGTCACGAAAGCATTCCTGGTTGTTTTGGAGTAGCCCTTCATAAGATCACTTTGACACACGCCTGCGACTCGGTCTACGTCTGCAATGGCATGAACACCTTCTAATGCGATCGAAATGTCAAGCCGTTCAAATGTTTGACACCACAAATCAATGGTAAAAACACTTGCGAAGATGCATACTCGAGTAAAGACAATGATCTTAAGATACATCAACCATGTATCACCGCCAGTGGACTTTGATCTCTCCATTAGAACTGCTCCAAATGGTCCTGCAAGCACATGACCGATTCCCTTTCCAACTGAAAACCAAGGACCTTACCGACTCATTTGTAATGATGCGCGTGCTCATTACTGCCCGGATTGCAGTGCACCCTCCACCATATAATTCGTACGTGATGGAGAAGACTATTCAGAATGGCAGCGAACGTGCTAGCCGCCAGGTAGCGAGACAAGCTATAGATATAGCGGGTCCCGGCAAGCTCTGGAGTTTGTGAATAGCAGTCTTGGAAGACGTCGAAAGACAAGGTGAAGCCTGATTAGAATCGTTTAGTAGCTTTGAGGAGCTACCTTCTGATCGGGGCAAACAACACCCCAGAATAGTGTCTCAAATACAGAAGCAGCGACGGGCAACCCCCAATCAGCAAGACCGCCGTCGACTGGCTCGAATTCTTGCGCTGTGAGACTTTCATTGATACTTCTGCTATTCATCTCTTGCGGGTGCGGTGATTATGATAAGCCCTCCTCGCGAGCTGCAGTGGCTTTTCCTGCCAGAGGAAGCACGACTCTTGTCAGTTCGATGTTTTGCATTGCTTGTGGAATGTGCATGAGTTGAACAAGATATAGACCATACGAGAAGAGCTTCGACTCTGCTGATTTTCGAGTGACAGGACTCCGCTGCTGTGACCGCGTGCATTACCGAGGTATTCTTGGTCCTTTCGATCTTCGTCATGAAGGATTCAAAGACGATTCTGGAAAGCTTTCAACGCTTTGCGCTCCATATCCAGGGCATATATCCATCAGCTGCGCCTGCCAACAGATAGATGGCCTGGTTTTCACCCTCCAAGCCATGGTAAATTTCAGGCACCAACTGCATTGTGCATCACACCAGCCAATCAGCCGTGCACAGCCCGGATCCTCCGCCGCATATCATTCATCTAATTCTATTAGTGTCTGCAATGCTCCCCAATAGGACGCCTCAAAATGTTGTGTTCCATCAAACTGTAATATAAATCCTGTAAAGGATTGTTACTAAGCTCGATGGATTCCAGTCAGCCTTTGCTTATGTTGCTGAGCTTCTTGTGTTCTGTCGTGCGCGTGGTGGTTTACCCTCATACTCAAAGCTTCAGGCCTGCTCGATGAGTCTCGAGTTCATGTCTTTATTCTTGAGGCCAGCTCGCATGCTGTTCATATTGACGTTCGGTCTTCTGGTGGACAGATGCCTAGCACGGGATTTCTGGGTTTCGAAATGGAGTGAGACGCCAGGTATGTTCGTCGCAGGAACGATAATCTCTGAGTAGCGCGCTGACAGTAGCAGTCGGTCCTGATGGTAAGCGAAACATGTGCGACACAAATCCACTTCCGATTCTCATCTTGTCGCAGGACCATGGCACGCCTTGAACATTTCTTGGGATGACAATCCTTTTCAGACTTTTGCGATGCTTCCATCTCTGACAAAGACCTCATTACTTGTCGCAGCAGATGCATGCTCTACTCAGGACTCAAAATGTCCCAACCAAGTAAACTCTGGAGTCTGGCCCATGTGGACGTCATCTGCAGCCCACAAACCATATCTCAGAATGGATGGACCGCTGTTCCGCGCTGACACTTGGGACGATACCGTGTCGCATCCCCTGAATCTATCAGGCGATGCACAATGGGTTCATGAAAGAGGCATAATCTGGAACACTGACAATGTATCGGTCAATCTGTTCGACCAAGCCACTACCTTGACTCACAATATGACTGTAAACTTCCCTGGTCGTGAAGGCTATACTTTGAATGTCGGATATTTCTCACTGTTTGGAAGCGGAAGCAACATGTCATGGTTGAATACTACCGGGTTCCAGGTGACGCAGAATCTTCAACTACCCATGGTCAAAAACATGTCAAGCATTTCATCAATCTCTTATGGATTACAAATCGGTTCTCCGAGCCTCGAGATAGAACCCAGTCTGGTGTTAGGCGGCTACGACAGGTCTCGTTGTCTTACAGAACCTATTACTACTAAGAGTGAAACGTTCCAGCTTGTGGATATCTCTGTAGGCGCAGCTGGGTCCGGATGGCCTTTTACGTCCACAAATGATACTAAAGATAGCGGTTCCAAGACTCAGACTGGACTGCTGGGAGACACTGCTCCGCTTCAGGTACTAGCCAACCCAGGAGTGCCGTATCTGTATCTTCCCGATCAGACCTGCAATGCGATTGCAGGAATGCTTCCAGTCATTTACAGCAAAGACTTTGGCTTGTACATCTGGGACACTTCGAGCCCCTATTACAAAGAAATCGTCACAACGTTATCCTATCTTTCGTTCACGCTGATGAACGTGCCAGAGACAGGAGCTCAGCAAGAACAACAGATCCATGTCCCATTCGCTCTATTGGATTTGGAACTCGACTATCCTCTGTCAACCAACAAGACTCGCTACTTTCCATGCACTCCATACACGCCACGCAAAGGCCAACCGTACCACTTGGGTCGCGCTTTCCTGCAAGCAGCACTGCTAGCTCAGAACTGGGAGACGAACACGACATGGCTGTCGCAAGCGCCTGGACCAAGTATGACTGGCCCTTCCACGCCTGTCGTGATAGAAGAAACTCACACTACCATCTCAACGATGCCTAGTCCTCCGGACTGGCTGTCCACTTGGAATGGCACACTTTCACTCTCCACCTTCGTGTCGAATGGCACCACTATGCCAGCATCCTCGCCGTCGTCCTCGACCTCATTATCTAGCGGAGCAATCGCAGGGATCGCAATAGGCGCGGTTGCAGGTCTAGCCATCCTTACTGCAGCGATCTTCTTCTTTATCCGCCACCATCGCGCAAAGGCGGGGTACGGAGATGTCGCTCTGATTTCCTTTGCCGACAGTGACAATAGCCAACCTCCTTCTCAAGAACTCGACTCAAAAGGAACCACTGAAGCGGCTTCTACGCCGATCTATGAGGTGGCAAGTCCTGAGAAAAAGCCACAGATGGGCGAGTTATCGTCAGATTCAAAGACACGTCCTGTCGAGGTTGATGGGGTCGGAATTGCGGAGTTGCCTGGTCATGATGTACATCCCAGATAGGAGGCTGTAGACGTTTGCTTTTGAGCATCTATAGCATGTAATAAACATCTGTTCGATCTTTTGCCACATCTGATGGGCTCTGTCCATCTTTGCCATTTCCCCTTCGCTCGTGTGTTCTTCCCACTATACTTCTGGTCCTCGATTCCACATCTTACTTCATGGCCGAGAACTTAGCAATGATTTGGACATTTTGTGATAATTGTAGGGGAACGTTGCATTGCTCTTATTGCTCCTCTCTCTATCTCTGACACAACAACTTTACAGCTCACAATTGCTGGTATCTATTCATGTTCGTATCTTGACTCGATTTGATATTGCGTGCCACACTCTACAGCAACTGCGATCTTGCTTCATTATGGTGTGGAACGAATTCGTTGTTTCTTTGAGCTAAATGTAGAATTTCCCTTGTTCCCGTCGCTCGTACTGCAATAGGAGGAACAATAGACTTGTCTTCTGCGCTTTGTTCTTTGAATACAATGTTTCGAGAGCCCAAAGAAAGAACACTTTATCGTCTCTCCGATCCTCCCAATCTTGTAGACTATCTAGTTCCCTTTGAATCAGGGTTCTGTGCAGAAGAAGCAGCGCCTTTCTTGGTCTTGTTTCACTCCTTCGCAAGATAGTCCACTTTGGATCATTCCATCTCCAATCTCAAATATTTTCTGTCGTAGTGTGCTGTGTCTACTATCATGTCAGCGCTGATGATGGTCTTGAGTTGGAGAAAAAGCACTTACGATGAATACTTGGTTCTTCAAGCCATCGAATCGTCCTTGCCAGAGGCATCAGGAGTCTCGGTAGTGGTAACCTTGGGAAGCTTCACGATGGGCGTCTCAGCCTTGGGCATCTTACTGCGAGGCATCACAAAGACAGGCAACTTGTCGTTGGGGTCAGACAATTTGACGGGCTTGGACTGTGGAGGCTGGAAGATCTGCTCCTACTGGTGATGGTCCTTGGTGGTGTTCCTGTCGACAGGCATAAAGAAGACGGGAAATGGATCGTCCACGGTGGAGATTCTGACGGGTTTGCTCTCTGGGCGCTGGAAGGTCAAGTCTTTGCGAGTAGCGTCGGCGACCTTGGAGGCCTGGGTCTGGAAAACGACGGGCTCGTGGTCATCGTTTGAGATTGTAACGTGCTGACGTGTGGGAATCTCGAAGAGAGGGGTGTTGATAGTGGCCTTCTTCACCTTGGGCGAAGGACCAGAGTAGTCAGCGAGGCTTTTACCGGGAGGCAGTTCGCCGATGACGCCAAATTCGGGAGCGGTATCCAGATGGTTGTAAAGATACTGATGATCATGGGCGCAGTGGATGACATTGTCGCGGTGCGGACGGTCTGGGTCGACCCACATGTGCAAGAATGAGTCCCACACCCTCGCCTTCTCCAGAAGCTCTTCCTTGGGCTGCTCCTTGGAGCACTTGCCCTTGTAGTCGATGGCAATATCCACCCAGTTGTCGGTGTCGTTATCGTTGTCAAAAACAGAATCTATATCAGGAAGGGCGAGGTGGGTTTCTTCGATCATGTTGTGCTCCATGGTGTTGTTGTTGTACTGAGCGACGTCGTAATAGAACATTGCATTGTCGTGCAGAGCCTGTTGGTACATGGCGTTGTAGTAAGTGTCCTGGTCAACCATGACGCCTTGGAACTGGGTCTGTTGCATGAATTTCTGCTCCATCATAGCTTGCTGCATCATAGTCTGGTCCATTGGAGGTGGCTGCATGATAGAACCCTCGGTGACGGCGGTCTCAGACGTGGCATTGTCAATCATAGCATTGTCACGGATGATGTGAGTACCGTGCTTGTGGAAGGAAGATTGTGGTTCACGTCTGCTGCTCGCTCCATGAGTATACGCGTGTTGATTCAAGTTTGTAAGTGCATCTCACCTATGTCTTGATGGATAGTACTTGATAGACTGTGCATGGACGCGTTGTTTGTGGCCAGTAGAACGAGCCGGAGAGATACTACGTTCTTTCTTGTCTTCAGTGACCTCAGAATGGTTGTCGCCAATCCAGTTATACGGTTTGCGGACGATGCGTGGTCCAGTGGACTTCTTGTCTCCTCTGGCCATACTGGACGAGATGTAGAGGTAAGGTGATAGGGTTGATTGTTGGTGAGGATGAAGGAAGATGTGTATTGTTATGATGTGTGACGTATGTATGCAAGAGGTGGTGGAGAGGAAGAAAAGAAGAAGAGAAGGTGAGCAGTGAGAGCTTTGTTTATGTTTAGACCATCGACCAGTCTCCTTACGCGTCACGATGCCTCGCGGAGAATTGGAACTGGCCCGGCGATGACTATATCGACATGGTGCTCTCCGTGGTGTCTGTCCAGCGCTGTGCCCCTGATCGAACTCAGAAACATTGTTTTTGGATTCATCCACCCTGGAGAGTCGACCCAAGTGCCAGATATCCCACAGAATCACCACCCCCAGCACATCTTCTACTATATCTTATTGCGTACTTTGAACCTTGCACTTGTATATGACATATCAGTTTTTGGAGATTTCCACTCTCGATGCCCCCCTGCTCCTTTTGCAATCTTCCTTCTCTGCTCCATCTCGTAGATGTGAGGAAGGCGGTACCAAGACAGACACCTTTCTGCGCCGAATCTCAGCCTGTAGGTGCACCTGAGCATATATAGAATGATAACAAGTCGGGCAAAGCATCTTTCGATCAGCAGATACCTCCATGGCGTCCTCTTTTCTGGTATCCTCAATCTCCGCTAGATGAGTCAGGGGAGTGACTACGCTTCTTATTCTCTGCTCCCCTCGCTTCTCTCACTCCTTACTCAATCTAATAATCGCGGATGGCCTCCGCTAGCAAGTTTCGTTGACAACCATCATCCTTCAGGTATGAACCAATGCTGTTTCCAGACAGCCGCAACCAAGACAAGCCCGGTACAACGGCATGTTTGGATCGTGAATTAAGGTCTCATCAACCGGGGACTGGTCAAGCCAATTCGAACCAAGCTCTATCCCGGTAGAACTGTACAAATTTTAAACCACATTCATCTCCAATATAACGGCACCGCCTGCTGCCAAATTGCGGAACACTCCCCTATATACACGTCTCAACGCCCAGCACAAGGTGTTTTTGCAATGTTACGATTGTTAAACATCCTCTCGAATCTCTCCTTCTAGCCATAACCATCCAAATCCGCCGCCAAACCCTTCCAACTAGGAGATTTGCCCGCAGAGTTGCAAAATTGCGTCAAAGAATGCACATGGATGGCAAAGACTGATTTGCGATACCCATTTCTGGTAATACTTGCAGCTTAGACTTACCCATGCCTCCTCAACATGTGCAACAAAAGCAGTGTGGGTATGGTGCCCTCTGCTATTCATGCGTTGCTAGAGCCTCTAAACGACCACGTACCGAAGTACAGTAGGTCCATGAGATTCAAGCTGTATTCATTTTCCGCCATAGACTTGATAAGTTTTGAGGAACTGTTCTGTCGGGCTTTGGAGACTCGAGAGTATATGTAGAAAGCTTGTCGGTTGCACTCCTACGATGGTGTTGATGACGACCGGATGACCTTGCGTAAAGACCTTGACGGCCTTGCTGACTATTTTGCATCTTTCAGACCAGACGACTGGAAAGTGACTCCAAGGTTCTGGACTACCGCCGAAGCCGCTGAAGCCCAGGAAGAAGAACACGATGCTGAGCTAGAAGAGACAGAAAGGGAAGAACGAGCCGAGTTGACAGAAGATGAAGAACAAGTTCAAGCCCCAAAAGATGTCGATTCCGCCGAAGCAGAAGAAGAGCGGCATGCTATCACCATTGCTCAAACCGATCAGGCAAAAGACGTCGATATTGCCACGTTTGAAACAAAAAAAACATATCTACACCACAACAAAACTCCCTCCCTCTCAAATACCATATCGACACGGCTTTTTTTTTCAACCCCTTCTTCTTTTTCTCTTGCTTCAATCGATTTCACCCCTGCGTCTCAACAACCTCGGCAAACCACTGCCTCAACGCCCCAGCAAGCACACCAGGCAACTCCCTGACATCCCTGACAACCAAATAATACCCGAATGGGAAACTATCCAGATACTTGACAGTCCTGACACTCATCTCTCCACTCACGGGATCTTTGACGAACTCGGCAGTTTGCAGATCCATAATACTGCTCTGTTTCTTTGCTATCGGGGTTTGAGTGGTGGTGGGTGTAGCAACGCCAGAAGTGGTGGTGGAGATGGAAGGCGCGGTGGCGGTAGCGTCGACAATGACGAACACCATCATGATGCGCTCCTCGTGTGCTTGACGCACCAATTGGCGAATACCGTTGTGATCTTCGCAAACGCCGTCAGAGACGATAAGTTGCAGCTGCCATAACTCGGAGCTTGCGCCTTGAGCCCTCAACCTAGCAGCTCGGAAAAGCTCCAAAGATTTGGCAACCAGAGTCTTGACATTCGTGCGCGTCTGCTCAAAGTTGAAGCCTCTGATGACATTGGCGCCTGCTTCGGCCGTGAACGGTGTTTCGAATGGCAACTTGACAGACACATCCTCGCCAAATCCAAGGATACACAATTCGCCGGCTTCGAGGATGGAGAGGGCGCGGGCGAGCAAGGCCATGGTGTCAAAAGCGAGTGTCTGAGCATTTCCTTCAGCCATGGACTGCGAATCGTCGATGGCGAGCATGATTTGGTATTGGCGCTTGGAAGGTACGCTGCGTCGCATCCAGATCTTGTCGCGGCGGTACGAGGAGGCAATGTAAGGGATGATACGTTTGATGTTCAAACGCTTGCCGGTGCGGAAGTCGCCGCGCATTTTTGTGGCGTGGGTTGGTGTGAGCAGGAGGCGGAGGTGTTCGGCGAGGAGGAGAGAAAGATTTCTGGTAGAAGATTCGTGGGTGTTGTAGAGGGCTCGCGCGTCGTCGAGAGAGAGCGAAGGTAGATCGGCCATGGTGGAGATGTGGGCGGACTCGAGTTGATGGTCGACGTCTTCAATAGAGTCGTCGTTATCTTTCTGAGCCTCGGGACCTTCTTGATCAAAGGCATTTTCGCGAGATTGAGCCTCACCGACAAAGGCGTTGGGAATGCTGTCAGCTCCGCCCTCAGGGTTTTGCTGATCTTCTTCATCTTCGCGTTCACCCATCTCGACGTCCTCGTCTGGACGATATGCCTCTCCTTCTTCCTCATCTTCAGGCATAAAATCATCTCTATGCTCCTTGTCATTAGTCGACACGCCAGCTTCTTCATCGATGGCCTTAGCCTGGTCTTCATTGGCAGCACCCAAAGCCTGCGCATCAGATTCCTCAGCCTCGTTTTGCAAATGCTCAAATTCGGCATCGTTCATGTCGACGTCTGCAGGAGGCTGTTCCTTGTGTTCCTCCTTCTCAGCTTGAGCGTCTTGGATCTGCTTCTGCTGCTTGTACCACTTTTCAAGTGCATCGCCAATCTTCTTGTACGGCAACGATTCTTGCTTGTCTTCAGTCTTTTCCTCGTTCGCGGCCGCAGCAGAATTCTCAGCAACGCCTCGCTCACCTTCGGCGCCAGCTTGTTGTTGCTGTTCCTGTTGAGCACCTTGCTCTCCAGACTCGCGTTGAGCGGCACCCGAATCATTGTCTTTGTTGTCGTCCTGAGGTTGCTGGTCGTCCAGGCCAGTGCCTTGAGCTTCGCTGGGTGCAATCTCATCCGCAGCGTTGGTGTCATCTTTGCGATTATCTTGAAGCATATCCTGATCTTCTTGGCCTTCTTCGTCTTCTTCCGGCTTCTCGGCATCTTCGCCTGCTTCGTTGGTCTTTTCTTGACCATCTTCATCGGCGGCAGGGTCGGGTTCATCTTGTTGAGCGTCGAGATCGGCAGGAATGTCATCTTCGGGAGAAACATCTTCCTCCTTGCTAGGCTCATCAATTTCACCCTCTTGTTCGCCTTCAGGCTCGGGAAGATCTTGGTCCATAGGATCAATGTCACCCATGTCCTCCATACCAGACTCATCGCCATCTTCAGACTTGCCGTCCATGTCGATATCATCAGGAAGATCAAGGTTATCTTGCTCTTGCAAATGAGGATCCGTCTTTTCGGTCTCATCAGGAGGGCCGTTTTCTGTCTCGTCGGCGCCCTGCTGTTCACCTTCATCCTCTTCTTCTGCATCGTCGTCGTTTTCCTTCTTTTCCTTCTCTTCCTTTTCTTCGCCCTCGGCAGCAGTCAATTCGTTTTGATCTTCTGTGCCGGCGTTGTTTTCACCTTCCTTCTCTTTATCAGCTTCTTTACCGCCGTCATCCCACATTTTCTCGTCTACAGTGGAAGGACCAAGGTCATCAACGTCGCCGACCTCGTCTTCCATCTCGTCTTCGCCTTCATCTTGTTCACTGCCCTCTTCGTCGTCCTTTTCCTCGGCATCACCCATTTGACCTTCCATCTCTTGATCAGCCATGTCAACTGCATCCTTCTCATCTTCAATCTCGTCCTTGTCATCGCGATCGTCTTTTTCCTGTGCAAGTTCGCCAAGATCCTCATCGTCTTCGACGTCCTTTGAAATATCCTCGGCACCTTCGCCGGAGCCAAGACCGGTACCGCCTTCAAGTTTATCATCACCCTTGTTCTGATCATTCGACTTTTCGGGAGGAGTGCAGAAACCTTCCTTGGAGAGCTGGACGAAGATCTTTGCAAGACGGAACGACATCTGGCCGAGTGCGGCATGAAGGTTCTCTAGACGCGAAGATAGGTAGACAGCGAGATTGTTATATTGTGCAATGAATGGAACGCACGAGTGCACGACAGCACCAGCAACGTCAAGATCAGTGTTCAACTGCGATACCTGTGCCATGAGTTCTTGCATGCGCGATGTGACATGGGGCAGACGGAGAGTCTTCAAGGCAGTAGACAAATTTTGACTCTCATGAAGTACCCAGTTGGAATCTTCAGCAGAGACGGGAAGCTCACTGAGCGGCTTCTCCAGATCTTGAACGGATCCGAGAATAGAGTCGATAAAGTCGCAAGCGGCTTGTCCGAACTCTTCGATCCTGACGAATGTTTTCTTTGAGGTCTTCTTTGTCTGCAAAGATTTGTCGCTGATGGCAGCCCACGTTTGCAGCTGTCTTAGAGTAGCTCCCAGGTAAGGGTATCGTTCGATGATGGCAGCGAGTTCAGAGTGGAGGTCTTGCATGGCAGCCTTGCTTTCCTCGGTGACCTTGATGTGACCGTCGCTAGTGATCCTGGCAGGCAATGCAGGAAGTGCTTGCCACTGTGTCTTGAAAGTCTCAAAGCGAGTGGCCCACTGTCCCAATCTCTTGACAACATCAACACAGTCAAGCTTACCGAGCTCAGCTTGAGAAGCAACAATACGAGCAGCAGACTTGATCATAACCGGCAAGCAAGCAACAGCAGTGACAGCATCATAACCCTGCACCTTCTTGCCAATGAGCTCAAGCTTGCCGTTGCCCCACAGACTTTCAGCTTGAGCAAGCAAGGTCTGCAAAGTCTTCTGACCGTCAGCGATGGACCCAAGAACATTTCTCTGCTGAACGAGAACCTGCAGCATGCTCTCACAGAGCGCCACTGATCTTGCAATTTCAGCACCAGTCAAGTCATCAGAGTGCTCTCTAGCAGCCTCTCTGACCAAGGGCATCAAGTACAGCAAACGATGAAGATAGTTCTCTGCCAAGTCCTTGTCCATAACAGGAATCGCAGCCAACACAGCTTGCAAAGAGTTTTGTCTAGCCAATACGTCGCTTGTCATGTTGCTCTTGAAACCCATGCTTCTGAGTTCCTTGAGCACATCGGCAAAAAGCTTTCTCTTACGGTTCTTGAGATGCTTGACTACTTCCGTGTTCTCCTCTGTCAAGGTTGCAGGAGTAGCTTTGCGAAGCTGAGCAGCTATGGACTCGGTGTCGGCAAGCCAGACGTTGATCTCAGAGGCACAGTCGATATGCTCCGATTTAATCGAAGCCTTGGTTTGCATCACTGTCAGCGTGGTGGCAGTGTTCTTGAAACGAGCAGGTCTTTCATTCCACTTGGGTACGCTGTTGTCGCAGAGAGCAGATGCCTGAGGTTCGACAGGTACTTCAGTCTTGCGAAGACCGGCAGTTGTAGGCGTTTCCGCGAACGCAATGTCGGGCAGACCTGCAGAGACAATGCCTTGAGCTGGCTGGGCCAGTACATCTCTGAACTTGCGCACGATTCTGAAGAGCTTGCGATGAGAAGCCTTTGCACTCTGTCTCAGCGCATCAATGTTGGTGTCCTTCCAGCTGGCAAGTTGAATGATGTTCTTCATGTCCTTCTCAAGCTTCTGTCTACCTGCATCAAGAGCTTGGTTGACCAGAGGTTCATAACGTGCCATGTATGCGATGAAGTTGCTCAGAGCAGAGTATGCGATACTGAAAGCAGGGAAGCTTGTTGCACGAGCTTTGATGTACTCCCGTAGATTGCTCAACATCTTGAGACGAGCAGAGAACTGACCAAGACCAGTAGATGTGAAGAATCCGTACAAGGTCTTGATGAGCTCGGTGACATGGTTCTGTATCTCAGTCTCACCGTTACCTATCGACAAAGGAACAACGACAATGTTTTCGTAAGCAATGTAGAACCAGCTTTTGGCGTCTTCGTTACATCGCACAGTCTCCATGTCAAGCAGTCTTGACCAGGTAGACAACTCGAGTTGTCTCCAGCTGACAATGAGGCCTGTAACACTGTCGTAAAGGGCAGCTGCACTATACTCTCTGCTGGCAACAACCTGCCATTCATGAATGTAAGAGTGCAATTTTTCGACCTTAGTCATAATCTTGGCAATGGGATCAGTGTGTGCGAATTCCAGCAGTTCATCACAAACGCGCAAGACGTCGCCAAGCGTAGCATGTTCAGGCCAGACCTTTTGAACTTCTCTAAATCTTGTCTGCACCTTTCTGATCAATGAGATCAACTTATCAGCCTCAGCCAAATTGGCATCAGTGTAAATATTGTACAGGTTCTTTTTGAAGCCAGAACCGTTCAACAACTGAGTTTTCTCTTGCAGGATGAGAATAAGTAGAGGAGTCAGCACACCGCTTGAGCCATCGACGCTCTCAATGGTTTGCTCGTACGACTGCTTGCTAAGCAATGACGCTGACTTCTTGACAAGCGCAAGCAGGTCATCCTCAGTAGCTTCTCCCTTGTTGAAGATTTCATGAAGTACATTGGCAAGGCTTGGTGCCAGGGCTTGCATCTTCTGAGGCGCAGAAGATTTGCTCTGGGTCTCAACACCCTCTTCATTGTCAAAGTCAGGGAAAAGTTCAGCCAACGCAGCTTGATCTGCCTCTTCTTCTGCAGCTTCGTCACCACGGTAGGCGTACAGACTATGATCAGCAGCATTTTGCTGTTGGTTGTTCTGCAACTCGATGTGCCATTGTTGATACATCGAGTCGAAGATGTCATAGACGGCGTCCCAAGTTGAGGCGCGTGTTTCTCGCATGATGCGGCTCATGGTGGCGAAAGAAGCAAGAGCATGCATCTTGATATTGTTGTGGTGAGGTGATTGCATAACGGCCGTGATAGCCGTAGCATCTTTGACATATCCAGGTAGAGCTCCTGTTAGAGGCGAAAACTGCTTGACGTCTACAGCATCGTTCTTTTCCATGGCATCCTCGGGGACGAGACTTGCGAGAGCGAAACCAACTTCAAGGCAGTGCAAGAAACCCATGACAGGTCCAGTGATGTCGCCATATGCACGATAACCATCGTTCAAACGTGCTTTGACCTGTCTGACGTTCTGACGCAACACAGCATCCTTGGCAAAGCCGATGAGCATGTCCTCTTGAGCATTGTAGAGAGGTGCAAGAGCTCTTTGCAGAGCATTCAGCTCACCTTGCAACTTGGTAATCTCGGAAATGGGAGGTCTAGCAATGTCCTGAACGCTTGGCTCTTGACCAAGGTCAATAATGTCTTGTTGGATCGAGGCACTGCGAAGCGTAGAGTATAGGCCGCTTGCATCGGCGAATCGCTGCAAAGCGACCAGCTTGGTTTGCAAATCAGCGAACGTCTTTCGGAAAATGTTTCTGTCGAGCATGGGACGAAGTGCAGGATCTGAGGGTTTGCTAGTAATATACAGTGACATGCATCCAAGAGCAAATCTCAACCAGGCTCTAGCAGAAACAGCTGGGTCGGTAGTAACTGCGCCAGAAGCATCGACAAGGTAATGAATCAAAGGGTTGAGATAACACGTGCAGATACCAGCAGCGTCTTGTGCAGCAGCCATGGTAGGTGCAGTAGCCACGACCTTGCCTGAGTGGAACGACTCAGAAGCCCATTCAATCCAGGGTTGCCAGTGAGCCTGCCTAATATCCTTCGCGCTTGACACTTCACGCAGAGAGCGGAGAAGCACATCTGCCAGCACTGCAAGATGACCATCGAGAGCACGAATGGAATTGACTTCGAGATCATGCGTATTGCTTGTAATGATTTGACTCATGATCTGGGCTTCTGTTCTTAGCAAGTCCAATTTGCTCAGTGGCACTTCATCAATGTGATCGAGGCCAGAGAGAACGTTTTGGTGGAGGTTCGTTTCAAGAGCCAATGGTTTCTGTTCATCACTATAGAAGCCAACGTGTTTGCCAAGAGGCTCAAAGATGTCACCATGCTCCACAGAAATGTATTTGGTGGGTCTGAATGCGAGAAAGTTGACACGCTGCAGCTGTGTCTGCAATTGCTCGCTGATAGTTCTGGTCGCAAGAGTACTGAAGACTCCTGATACAGGGTACTCAGACATGTCTTTTCCGTACAGAAGGTCGAAGGTTTGTGCAATGCCTTCGAACTGGTTTCTGAAATGAGGCAATACATGTGCGATTTCAGTCTGTTCAGTGGTAAATGCGGACATGGCTTCCTTCAGACTTTCAATGAGAGCAGGTGCTTCGTCAGAGCCAGCCAAAACGACACTCAAAGCCTTCCCAAATGCTTGCTGCAGAGGCAGAAGCTGTTCAAGAGGAGCATCGAGTCTTCTGGCGAAAATGTCGAACTTATCCGCCATGGCCTCCAGGCCGATTAAGTCTTGCAGCTGCTGATAAGTGCGTGTTGTCTTTGGTCTCATGACGGTCCACAAAGCCGTCATTGAAGCTCCTTTGTTATCAGGCGAGAAGGCACGATCGAGAGGAAGCACAAAGTACGAGCTGAAACGCTCAACAGACTGTGCATCGTCGGTATTGAAGCGGGCGGCGAACTCGATACCATTGGTCTGCTCCAGACGGATGCCAATCTCGATGTATGCCTTGAACACTGATTCCTCTACTTCGACAGAGTCCACCAGGCCGAAAAACTCCCACCAGTATCTCCTCCACGGTTTGAAGGTATCAACAGGATGTCGACCAACGAGTTGACCTTGCTCCTTCGCACAAACGGCGTTGTCAAGGAACCTGAGCCATACATCTACAGCTCCACGAAGTAGGCTGAAAACGTTGCTGGTAAAGTGCTTCTGCTTCGGGCCTTGACCAATGGTAGATCGCTGGAGACGTGTCTGCTCACGCTTAGGCACATCACGGTTTCTGACATCGTCGAGTGCAGTCTGCATAGAATGGAGATCCCACTCAAGCTCGTAGAGAGCACCAGCCCACTCGGATGAGCCAAGGTCGCAACGGGCAAGAGCGACGTTGCTAAGTGGATGGAATGGCTGAATGGCAGAGTCAGATGGGTCTGCCATTACCTGAGTGTTGACCTCTTGAGACGAATGCAAGGTCGTGAACTTGAATTGAACGTTCTTGCTTGCTTCAAGCACGCTTTGCGGCGTTTGGTAGAGTCCCATCTCGAGGCCACTCATGAATTGCGGCATGATGGCAGTTTCTTGGTACGAGAAGCTCTCCATCACGATTTTGGCCATGTGCGAACTCGAGGCATCTTCATTATCCATTCTTTCGAGAGCCTCGGTGTTACGGAATCTATGAAGGCTAGACTCGGAAGAGAATGTCAAGCTGGATGTATGCTCGGAGCGGATCGGCGAAGAAAGCAGGAACAGCTCGACAGCTCTGTTGCGCAAAGCTCGAGACAGCTCGCCATATTTCGGATCCATAGTGAAGAAGATTCTGAAGTTGGGGTGAGGTTTGATGGTGCGAGCTTGGCCAGAGCTATCTGTATTCTCGTTGATGATGAGGGTTCCGTTAGGCTCGAGCAGCGAATTGAGTCTGTCTAGAACAGCTGGACTACAAAGGTTGGCGTTGTCCAAGACCAGCCACTCACCACGTTCCAGAGCTTGCACAAGCATACCATCCATCCATTCAAATTGTGCTCGGCTTATGACAGTGGGCTTTGCGATCAATTCGTTGACCTGCTCAAGCAGAGACTGAGCCTCAGGAACGTCAATCATGAACGTGCTCGACGAGACGGATCCAGATGACTGAGCCACAGAGACGAAGTTCTGCAACAGATGTGCGACCTCCATAGTGACTTCGTTACGGCCAGTGGTAACAAGGCTTGTATCTGCCTTGGAGGCCAGTTGGTGCAGTCGGTGCAATGCCTCAAGAGCAGACTTGTTGGCATCGACGGTCAAGCAACGAATAGTCTGCAACGCGGCAAAGGTGCGAAGCTTTTCGAGGAAGCTATGGATCGCGCGTTGAGGTTCTGACTGCTCATATCCACCGACCAAATCCATAGAATCAACGTCGGCGTTCATGGAAAAAGTAACCATCTCGACACCAAGAACTGCAGCAAGCTTCTCCAGAAGAGCCGTTTTTCCTGAACCAGAGGGCCCAACAAGCAAGACTGGCCATCTCTTCTGTACTGCAACCATGACAGATTCCAAGACCTGCAAATGAGGCTTGAAGTCAAAGTACTGTAGGTCGGCACCTGCCTTAGACAGGTGGGTGTTTCTTGGGAGCATGCCCATACCGACTTGGAAGTGCTTGGGGCCGATGTTGTGGAACATACTATGAGTGACGGGGACATCTGGCAGAACGCTTTTAAACAGCTGAGATACCAAAGTTCTGTCCATAGGAGTACGGAAACGCTGCGAAATGATGGTTGAGAAGAAATCGTCGACATCACCACCTTTCAGGAGTCCTTGGTCGGTGACAATAAGGTTCAGCCATCGCAAGGTGTCACGTAAGTTAAATTCCCATGGCCCACCAAGAGAACCAATCTTTCGTCGCTGAGTTTCAGCATCCAGTTGATCGATGAAAGAAACAATTGGCTTGATTCTGTCTGCGTTATAGGTTGAGAAAGACTTCTGACAGATCAAGACCAGATCTTCGGGACTGAAAACGTCGGCATACACGACTGTGAAACGGTTGACAAAGGAAGCAGGGAGGCCTTTACGACCACCACCTTGGTGATGAGGGTTCTGTGCTGCAAAGAGGCGGAAGTCGGGATGGCGGCGGAAGGTTTGGTCAAGTTCTGAGATGTAGACTTCGCCTCTGTGGTCGAGACAGGCGTTCAATCCTTCCAGAACAGACTGAGATGCAAGGTTCATCTCGTCGAGCAGAACCCATTCACCGTTCTTCATGGCTCGTAGAAAAGGGGCGTCACGCCAAGCAAATGTTCCAGCTTCGGCACCTTCCACAGGGACGTCCGAACCGAAGAGATCCATCAGATCGGTCTGCTCTGACAAATTGATACGTGTCAAAGGCATGCCAATTGCTTGAGACAAGGCGGTGACAAGAGTTGTCTTTCCAACACCTGGATTTCCTTCAAGAAGAACAGGCTTGGTGAGCTGAAGAGCGCGAACGACGCGCATGGCGTTGGATCTTGTTGTAGGAGCTAAGAAGGTAAAGCCAGGCTCGCTACCTTTGGCAATGACTGGTATCGAGAAGGCTCCGAGTTCAAGAATCTCATCAGTGACCTCAACATGAATCGGCGAATTGTACACAGCAGAAGCATCGGCTTTGATCAACTTGCTCAATTCTTCGAGGCATTGCATGCGTTCATAGTTGACAGTGCCGGGGTTGATAGCAAGTAGTGCAGCGGGATTGGCACCGAGCGTATCGATGTACACCATGGCAGCACCATGTATGATCGAGAAGACTGGATCTCGGTGTGGTTGACGATTTACGAACTCCACCCAAGCGAGAGTATCACGGATAGAAATGGAAGATGCAGCAGAAGTGTTGTATCTTTGGTTGAACCATTGAGCAAACTCAACAAGGACATTGGCAAATGGTGCTGCGTGTTCTTTGAGCTTGGAGCGAATGATCTGAAGAACATCTTCAATATCAGAAAGTGCAGGGACCCAGATCTCGGTGAAACGGTTGCGCAAAGCCGGCGACAGCTCTCTCTTTCCATAATCACCACCAGGGTTCATGGTAGCAAAGAACTGGAAACCAGGCTGAGCTTTGACAAAAGAGTCGAGCGATCCCTTCTCGGCGAGCAACATTTCACGAGAAGGTTCGAGCACACTGTTCAGTCGTTCCAGGACCGAGTCATCTGCAAGAGAGATCTCGTCGAGCAAGAAGTATTGGCCGGTCTTCATTGCATGCACAAGAGAACCATCGACCCACTCGAACAGTGCCTTGAGACGAGGACGATTGGCGTGGATCGCTTGGTAGATCTGGGCTGTGTATGGGTCACTCATATCTGCGTTTGGCTTGATCTGGTCATAGATTACAAGCAATTCATCCACACTGCCTGTAGGAGCAGCCTCCTGAATTTCGGCATGAGGAAGCGAGACAAGCATCTCGCGAACCTGTTGTTCAATCGCTGCTCTGTTTCTCAGAGGTCTTTGAGCACCAATCAAATCACCCGTCTCGGTGTTTTGGTGCGCGTTGACGATATGCAGCTCTTTCTGAATCGCATCAGCGAGCATCTGGACGACAGTAGTTTTACCGCAACCAGTCTCACCAACGAGCAACACAGGTTCGTTGTTCTGGAGAGCAGTTGCCACCAGTACATAAAGTCTACGCATGGCATTCGTCCAGACAACGCCTTTCGAACCAGCTTGAGTGAGATAGGACTGCAGAACAGGAGACTGCACACCATACAATGCGCTAGTATCGATTGTGACCTTAGGGCCTCGTTGACTGAGGACCTTTTCGATGACCTTTTTGACAGCTTCGCGCTCTTCGGGCTTTCGTACTCTCTCCGCCAAGAGTAGGAAACCGTTCACAGCAAGCTCGTCGATGGTGTCTGCGCGTCTCAATGCCCATCTGAACAAGTCACGAAGAGTTGCAAAAGACTTTTGCTCGAACAGACGGTTCTCTTGACGCAATACCGACAACTCTCTGTAAACACTAACAATGCGCTTGCACCAAGTGTCGGGAATCTGAGTACGACGTTGCAGAATGGTATGTAGTTCCTCGACTGGAATATCGTCGAAATGGAGTTCAAGGAAGCGGTTACGGAAAGCGCGAGACAGGACTTTACGCCCTCCATACAGACCCGCAGGATTTTGTGTAGCGAAAAGCATGAAGTTCTCGTGGGGACGAACAGTTTCTTGAGTCTCGGGGATAAGCAGTTCTCTGTTGTCGTCAAGAAGTCGATTGAGCGCTTCCAGGACATCAGTTGGTGCCAAGTTCAGCTCATCAAGCACGATCCAGTGACCTTCCCTCAAGGCTTTGACGAGCACACCTTCCTGGAATTGCAAACGACCATCAGAACCGGAGACATATGTACCGAGGTATTCCTGTAGGTCAGTATGCTCGTGATTGTTGATTCTGACGAACTTGTTTCCAGATTTGTTTGCCAAGTACTCGATCATGCTGGTCTTTCCGGCAGAGGTAGGACCTTGGATCAGCACAGGAAAGCGGCGGGTGAACGAGGCACGAATGAGGTTATCGAGGTTACGGCGGATGAACGGTGTGATGATGTAGTGTGGTTGGTCTTGCACAGGAAAGTTGCCCTGTCTAAGCCAGTATGCGCCGTCCTTGACATAGGTATGTCCATCTTGAGGTTGACGGAAAGGCTTTTTGAGCTCAGCTGCTGCATTTGCAAGCTTGCCGAACATGTGCTCATGAATCAATGGAAGCAGACGAGCTTCAGACTCCTTATCAAGCAAAGTCAAGAAACTCATCTGGACACCTTCGGCGACAGCTCTGCGGATTGAGCACAGCGACGAAACGTCCTTCGCATAAATCAAAGCTCGCGTCAGTGTTCTCAAACTGAAATGTGGCTTTTGACCGGCACCATCGACAAGCAAATTTTCCTCATTCAGCTTTTGCGTCGCTTGGTGCAGCTTTGCCACATCCGAAGCAATGGACTTGTCCAGTACCGCTTCCTGGCCAAGATAAGCCTGAACAATATTTCGCAAGCTCTGGTAATCACGATCCGGGCTCTCGACATAGAGTTCAGTGAACCTCGAACGAATACCGAGAGGTAAATCTTTCTTTCCAACGTCAGTTGCAGGATTCATGGCCGCAAAGACACGGAATTGGGGATGTGCCTTGATGACCTCGACACTTCCAGCCTCACTCAGCATAAGCGAAGGAGAGTTGACGTCAAACAGATCAGCCAGTGCTTCAAGTGTGTCTGGTGATGCTAAGTTGATCTCATCGAGGAGAATCCAGTCGCCATTTCTGACTGCCTTAACAATATTACCCTCGACAAATGCGAAAGCGAAAGCCTCCTGACCAGCAGAGAGGCGATTCTCAAGACTCTTGACTTCGGCAGCGAATTTGTCCCATCGTCCACTGAGGACAGCAGTCATGGCAGGCTCAACTTTACGCTTCTTGGCAGGATTCTCAGCGCTCCTTGAAGGGGAGCGGTTGCCAGTTTGTAACGCAGCGACTCTTTGCTGTTCTACCATACCAAGAGCGGTCTTCCACAACTTACAGACTCTGACCCACTGTTGTTTACCCATACACTTATTCAGCATTTCGATGAATTGTGCATTTCGCTTGTACGAGAAACTGGCAGAAAACAAGTCATCAAACTCCTCTTTCAAGGGAACAATGATGGACCTCGCGTTGACAGGCTTGAATCCACCAAGAAGGTCACCGCTCTCGCTTTGCTGAGACAAATTGAAAGGAACGAGTTTCTTGCCGAGTTGGTCCGCAAGATGTTGAACGCTGGTAGTTTTACCGGTACCAGTCTCACCAACCAAGAGAAGAGGTTCTCTTTGGGAGACAGCCACTGCGACACGATCGAGCAGGCGAAGAGTATGCGCATTTGTTGAGAAGGCGCGCTTGCCGGGAGGACCGGCAAGACCTTTTCGCTGTTGGCGGGAGAAGACTGAGCGACCGATTGTGACTCGGCTGGGCTCCTCCTTGTGGATAATGGTTCTCTCGCCCAGCAAATGCTGACAGCGTTGCGGATCAATCTGCAAATTCTCGGCAATACAAGAAGTCAGTGCAGTGTAAGCGGTGCCTTCGGGCAAAGCACCAGCAAAACAGTCAACAGCATCAAGGAAAATTTGATCGAGCTCACCAGCAGTCATGTTAGGCCTGTCTCCGAGCATCAGAGCCACTCTAGCGCACCATTTGAGCAGATCCCTCGGATTGACTTCACGCATGAGGCCTGTGCGGCTGCGACTTGCTAGATGAGCCTGCTGTTTGAGAAGCTGCAGGTTTTGGAAAACGGTGACAAATTGTGATGCGAACTCTGAAAGCGAGGGGAAGAGGCCAACAACGACTTGTTTCAGTTCGTCAGAAGGCAGCATGTCGACGTGTACGGATTTCCAGTGACGAGCACCCAGTAAGTTGTAGGCGGGCTTTGTCTCATGACCGCTGTTAGACAAGGAGGTGCGCATAGTAGCAATTACACGGAAACCGCGTGCAGCATGTAATGTTTGACCTCTGCTGGGAATGACGAGCTCGTTTCTCTCGATCAACGGCAGAAGAGTGCTGATGATGTCGTTTGGTGCGCGATCTAGGTCCTCGATGAAAACCCAACGACCCTCGAGCACGGCGGTTGTCAGTACACCAGCCTGCCACACAAAAGACCCAGGGGTCCTGCCAGTTGTGTACATTCCAATAAGCAACTTTGCATCGCTCTGCTCGTTCAAATGTAATGTGACCATGGATTTCAGCTTGTTCAGCTGATGTGCAGCATGGCGTACCAGTAAAGTCTTTCCAGATCCAGCAAGACCGGTCAGAAGTACGGGATTTGGCGATTTCAAGGAGGTGGCCAGTTCACGGAGATTCGAAGCGGTGGTCAGGGTATCGACGATGGAGATGGTGGACGAATTTGTGGGAGGAGCACCACGAGGCAGCAGGACGCCTGAGATGGATGCGGTCGAAGGGTGGAAAAGATGGGCTGGCAAGATGACTGGCTGTCTCTGAGCATTTCCAGCATCCATGAAGACAGCGCGTTCTTGTTGTATCGTTTCCCTCTCTTCCCCCAGATTCTTGATACGACGCTCCTCCCAGAGAGTGAGCAGACGATAGTCAATCTCTTTGTCTTCCCAAAGTCCCAGCGGAGCGACCAGATCCTGGCTCCCGGCTTCCTTGGCGAGGTACTTGGTAGTCATGTCTTGTAGAGCAGCATCTGCGGCGCTCAGATACAGACAGAGTACGCGGATCGCAAGATAGCGCAATGAACGGACATTGTGGTCGAGTAACTGGTGGATGCGCTGGAAAGGGACAAATCTGGCAAACGTTTGGCGATCAAATCGCAATAATCGGATCAATGCAAACAAGTACTCGAGGGTGAAGAGATTTGAGTCGGAAATGCTATCGACATTATGCGAACTAAGGTAATGTTCGGCGTATTCAGAGATGTGAGGAGCAAGCGAGACAAGACGAGCATATGCGGCGACGACGGAGACATAGTCGGAAGAAGCGTGGAACTCGGCGCAGCAGTGTGGAACAAGAGATTCGGCGTGAATCAAGAGCAAATCGGTGTATCGTCTGTCGAGGGCGGCTCTGCTAAGTTGGGCGAGAAATTGTGCGCCGTCGCCTTGTTGGATGGCCTCAGCCAGCTCCGGGGGTAATTGTGAGATGCGCGCGGCAAGGTTGTGAGTTTCCCATGATACATCCATTTTAGCAAAAAGAGAATGGATGATCTATGGCGGAAACAAAATGATCAAGAAAAAAAAAAGATTGGCTCGAGGGAAATGTTCAAAGATTAATCCAAAGCTTCGGAGGTTCTTGCCTTCGCCGCAAATGCCGGGCACGGACCACGCAGTCTTTGGGAAATCTGAGGAAGGAACTCAAGACACTTTGAAGCATCATTGCAGTTGCCCATACCGCAGTCGCTCCTTCCGCCTCGACTTCCTTTCCACACACACACACGCCGCCGCCATGTCGCTCTCCTGCCAACGCGTCCTCAGACGATGCGCCACCGCCCAGTCGCCCGCCGTGCGCGCCTCTCTTTCATCCACCCAGAGCCAGCAGTTCCTCTCAAGGAGATGGCAATCGACTGAGGCCGCCGCTCCCGCCAACCCCAAGATTGCCGCCATTGTCGATCAGATCGGCCAGTTGACCCTCCTCGAGACTGCCGACCTTGTTTCTTCGCTCAAGGTCCGCCCTCAATGCGCCGCCTGACTCTTTTCCACCGCCAAATGCTAACACGTCTTCTCAGACCCGCCTCAACATCCCCGACCTGCCCGTTGGTGGTTTCGCTTCCGCTGCTGCACCCGCCGCCGCCCCCGCTGCTGCAGAAGAGGAGGAGGCCGCCCCCGCCGCCCAAGAAAAGTCTCTGTTCAACCTCAAGCTCCAGTCCTTCGACGCCGGTTCCAAGCCCAAGGTCATCAAGGAGATCAAGAGCTTGTTGGGTCTGTCTCTGGTCGACAGCAAGAAGTTTGTCGAGAGCGCTCCCAAGCTCATGAAGGAGGGAGTGCCCAAGGAGGAGGGTGAGAAGATTGTCGAGACACTCAAGGCTCTCGGTGCCGTTGTTGTCATGGAGTAGGCTGTTCGTCTCTCTTTCTCTGTCCTCTTTTTCCACGACATGGCATACATGTGACGGCGTTTTATGTACTTGTATATTGGGGCAAATGGTGTACAAAAACACAACAAGTTATGTCTTTTACAATTGAGCCTATCTTGTCCGACCGGTGCTGAACGTCTGTTAGTCGCGGCCTCAATGACGGTTGTTCGTTTCCGTGGATAATCAGAATGTGATGATGACAAGATTATGTATCCTTGGCCAGGGTCACACAAATAGCAAGCATATATGCAGCAAATATGTTGACAAAAGCGTGCTCGTGGATGCTGCAGAATCTTTGCACCTTCTAAACTGGTACTGAACCTCTTGGGAAAGCTCTTGTGCAGTATGCATGTCTGAGATCTACCCTTTCGATGTTGATGAGGAAAACGAGCATTGTTCATGAATACCATCACCAATGTCAAAAACAGCCGTACATTCTCCCTTTGAGTGCTCGGCACATTTGACCATGCAGCATGAGCGCGAACGAATCTTGATTTTCGTATAGTGTTTATCTGCTAAGCATCTTCAGATGATGTGTAGATTGTTCAGAGGATAAAGAGCTCGGGTTGCAATGGATCAAAGGACGTGTACTCGAGTGGGCAGAATACGACGGGGTTAACGGGCTTGAGCGGCGGGCGCAGGGAGATGGCAGACATCAGAAGATCAAGTTGGTCTCGGTCTCAACAGTCACAAAGACGACATGATTTTCTGACCATGATCAAGCAGTGACACATGCCTCATGTCACCAACTCCTTCGCACTCGCACAGCAATCAAGCCGTCGAGGCCGAGTCCAGTCGCAATCCATACGAGTCCCCCTACGCCGAGTCTCTGGACAATGACCGTGATGGTGACATCAACACATCCAAGTCCACCATTCGAGTCTCGTCTGGCTTTCTGCCTTCGCCTTTGTCGACCAGCCGCAGCCCGTCGCCTGCACACAACCATGCTTCTGTCCTCCAACAGCGACGCGTGAGCTCACGCTCACCTGTCCAACCCACCACTGGCAACATTCTCTCGTACCTCAACACTCCAGCCGTCGCTCAAGACGTAAAAGACCCTTCTGCTCTGGACTGGTATGTCGAGGGCCCAGGTCGCCGTGTTGGATACGACAATTTGACGGCAATCGACTGGATCTTTGAATATGCAAAAGAAAGACAACGCTTGAAGGTGCTGCGCTCAAATGCTGCTGGCTTGGTGGGTTATTTCCAACTGCTCGCCGCCAACAGCCAGACATGGGTCATTCTCGTCGCTACTGGTGTTGCCGTGGGTGCCATCGCCGCTGCCATTGACATCAGCAGTGGATGGCTGGGCGATCTCAAGGCTGGCTATTGCAGCAATGTTCAAGATGGTGGAAAGTTCTATCTGAACAAACGTTTCTGCTGTTGGGGCCAGAAAGACTATGAGACCTGTCCAGACTGGCAATCCTGGAGTCAAGGAATGGCCATCACTTCCAGTGCCGCCAGCTGGATCATCAATTTTGTCTTGTATCTTGCCTACTCGGTATGCCCGCTTTCTTGCACCCGCTGAGCATGCAAGCTAACACTTTTAGGTCTTGTTCGCCTCTGTCGCCACCTTCTTAGTCACCAGCTTCTCATCATATGCCAAGCAGAGTGGTATTCCAGAAATAAAGACCGTCCTTGGAGGCTTTGTCATTCGTCGCTTCATGGGCATCTGGACTCTGCTCACCAAATCAATTGGTTTGGTATGTTGAGTTGCTTCCTCTCTACACATTCACTAACAACCACTAGTGTCTTGCTGTTGCTTCTGGTCTTTGGCTCGGTAAAGAAGGCCCGCTCGTCCACGTCGCTTGCTGCTGCGCCAACCTGTTCATGAAGCCTTTCCAGAACATCAACACCAATGAGGGTATGCTGAATTCATACTATACTGCCTGCAGACAGATCTTGCTGACATGTTGCAGCTCGCAAACGTGAGGTCTTGTCTGCCGCTTCTGCCTCAGGCATCTCTGTTGCTTTCGGTGCTCCCGTTGGTGGTGTGCTGTTCAGTCTCGAGTCTCTGTCTTACTACTTTCCTGACAAGACAATGTGGCAGTCTTTTGTCTGCGCCATGATAGCTGCCTTTACCCTCAAAGCTGTTGACCCTTTTCGAACAGGCAAAACCGTTCCTTATTCAGTCACCTATCACACAGGCTGGCACGGGTTTGAGATGATTGCTTATGCCATCATCGGTATACTTGGCGGTTTATACGGTGGTCTACTAATCAAACTAAACATGCGCCTGGCAGCACTCAGAAACTCATCACGCTACCCTCTCAAAGACAGACCAATACTCGAAGTCTGCATCATCACTATCGCCACTTCTGTCATTGCATTTCCCGTGACTTTTCTTCGCGCACAGGCTTCTGAACTGGTCTACTATCTCTTTGCCGAATGTCAAGACATCCAGTCCGACCCTCTTGGTCTTTGCAAAAGTGGCATTGCTAACACCGGCGTCATCTTCTTGCTACTAATCTCTGCCATCATCGGTTTCTTCTTCACAGCCTTGACATTCGGTCTCCAGATCCCAGCTGGCATCTTACTACCGTCCATGACCATCGGCGCTCTCTACGGTCGTGTAATCGGCTTGATCGTCGAAGTCTGGCAACGCGAACATCCCAGATGGATCGTTTTTGCCTCTTGCGAACCCGATGTCCCCTGCATTACTCCAGGCACCTACGCAATTATCGGCGCCGCCTCAGCTTTAGCCGGCGCAACACGAATGACCGTCTCAATCGTCGTCATCATGTTCGAACTTACCGGAGCCCTAACCTACGTCCTGCCCATCATGATCGCTGTCATGATTGCAAAATGGGTCGGCGACGCAATGGGCAAACGCGGTATCTACGAAGCTTGGATCGCATTCAACGAATACCCATTCCTCGACAACCGCGACGATCGCCCTGTCCCTGATATCCCTGTTTCGCAAATCATGACAAGGACCGAAGATTTGGTTACTATCACAGCCGAAGGCAGTACCATCGAAACCCTAACCAACCTGCTCAAGGAATACACTTACCGCGGCTTCCCCGTCATTTCCAACTCGCACGACGCAATTCTCCTCGGCTACATCTCCCGCACAGAATTATCTTACGCGTTATCCTCTGCATCCGCGACCCGAAACCTTGCTCTACATACCCCATGCTTTTTCTCTCATCAACCGCTCGCTGACGTTGAACACACACTTGACTTGCGCCCTTGGATGGATCAAACACCCATAACTCTAAACTCGGCCATTGGACTGGAGTTGTGTGTCAATTATTTCCAGCGCTTGGGGTTGCGGTATTTGTGTTTTTGTGACAGGGGTGTTTTGAAGGGGTTGTTGACGAAGAAGGATGTTTGGTTTGTTGTCAATGGGGGTGATGAAAGTGGGGGGAGAGGACAGAGGGAGGATGAGGATGGGGGTGGGGGTAGGAGGAGAGGCCAAGGGACGGGTGTCTTGAGAGAGGGAGATGAGGGTGAGGAGAGGGGCTTGTTGTTTGAAGGGAGGAGTGGTGGCGAGGAACAAGACGGCGGTTTGGGGATAAGTGACAGGCATGATTAAGGGGAGTTGTAGCATGATTACCGAGATTTATGTTCTTTCTACGTTTTTGTCACGACTATGTATACCTGGTAGAAACTCACCATGTGTGACCAAATCGTTCAGCTCAAAACAAATGACAGTGAACAGAAAGAAATCGAGTATTAGATAATATCACATATCTATCAGAGAAAGGAAAATAAGAAAAAAAAACACGACCAAGACGAGTAGCTGACCAGCAGCGTCCACCCACTCCCCCTCCCTTCTTTTCACAACTTTTTCGCGGCAAACCCCACCTGCGGCACACTCGCCATTTTGGAAAAGACGACAAACTGTGATTTCAAAAAGACGTCTCCGAGGATGCTGAATCCCATGCCTTCATTCCCCTGCAAACCTCCAAAACAGATGTTACTCCCCAACGCGGCATAATTCATGTAGCTTCCCGGCACCGTAAACACCTTTCCGCCGATCCCGATGCCGAAAGCGGGCAGTTTTGCGTTGCAAGGGAAGATCCAACCGCCTTGGTAATCGCTGTACAGCGAGCCTTTGACTTGTTTGTAGTAGGCCGAGACGATGGAGGTGGGGAGGAGCATGAGCGAAGTGCCCGTGTCCGCGATCGCCGAAAAGGGTTTCGAGACTTTGGAGCCAGAGGAGATGGTGTAGCCGTCTGCGCCGAATTGCCAGAATCCATTTTGGGTGTTGACGTTGACATAAGTAATGCCGCCAGTATATTTCTTTGCGTCAATGTAGCCAAAATCATAACTCCCCGGCGCGTTTTTCTTCAAATCTGCCGTAAACACCATTTTGGCGAGTTGCGGTTTCAGATTGTCGAAGAAGTTGGCTTGCGAGTATGGCATGATCGTGTTGACACCACTGAACGCAAGTCCCAATATTCCATCGCTGGCAATGTCGCTGATGAAGCTATCAGAGACCGAAGTCGCGGCTTCTACGGCTTGCGAAGTTGCTGTTGCACTGCCGACTGTCACTTTATCGGAAAAGACTTTGCCACTTGCGCCGCTGCCATCGCCGTAGGATATATCCCATGTATAGCCATCCATAAGATTTGAATTCTTGGGACTGTAAAAGGAGTGGCCTGATCGTTGTGATGATGGTTGCAGAGAAGAAAAAACCCAGAGATCGGCGCTGCCGGTGTCGAAATTAAGATTGAGGGTTTTGCCTGCTATGGTGACCGGGCAGAGGTAGGAGACATCGCAGGGCTCGGGTGTTGCTGCTACTGTAGATGTGAGGGTTGCTGATGCAGCGGCTTTTCGGACTGCGTTTGGTGCTGAGGCGCCTGCTTTTGCGTATTTGGCGTAAATGTGAAGGAGGTTCTGTGCGGGCGTTTTGAAATTCGATTTGCTATCCAAGACTTGATCCAATGTAAAGGTTTTCTTCCCTTGCACATCTGCTGTCGTCAATGGTATGGCATCGCAGAATCCGTATAGCGCTGTCACGGCTGTAAGGATCTGGATAGCGTGCATTGATGGACAATCAACTGTTGAATCTGTCAAAGATAGACTTGATCTGCGTTTAAGAAATACGAGTAGGGTGCTGGGTAGAGGTTTATAGGATGGCTGCCGAAAACGTTGTAATTCCAGCCCCTATCGCCGTTGCAGATGTTTCGCGCGCCACCCGTTGTCGTAGGCTGTATTGAGACAACTGTTATAGAGCATATTCCAGAACCTTGTTGATGCGATCCTATTTGTGTGCATGAAGGTAAAACCTGATATTGTTTCGATTTTGCTCACTGTGTGAGGAGCGGCAAAGAAAGGGAAGAAGAGGGACCTAGGATGTAAATGCTTTTTCCGGTGACTGGGCCTACACTCTTGTCTCTCGGCTTCATTTTGCGAGTCCCGTACAATTCATGAGCTTTTGTCTGGTTGTGGATAAATCATGTTCTTCAGAATATGGTATATCGAAATCTTGAGCCGGCCACTGGCGTTGACGACAGTTATTACAGATCTGGTGTACAGTACACGCGACACAAATGGCTCATGTGCCGAGCTGAACACTTCACATTATTGCTCTAAGATCTCGATCCAGAGAGGTGTCTGCATAAATACTGTCGAAATCGATATCAAATCAATGTTCTCGAGTAATGGTCCTGTGCCAAAGACACGAGAAAGTCAGGCCTGGTGGTCAGAGCTCGGGTAGCCGACGCCAAGCCGTAGCTCATCTCCGCTCATGAATCATGGTCGCTCCCACCAGGCTGGGACATTGTTGCGAACGAGAACATCACCCCGCCCGCCATACACATAGGTATCCCTGCTTCAGCTGTCATCTTTTTCCCATCATCCTTCGTACTTACGAGCTCCGAATGATAATCTGCCGAGAAGCTAGATCATGACCAGCATTGATTTGGAAATATGTCATGGTTGTTCATGAAGGGAGCCTTACGGCACGGCAGAAGGATCACACATCGAGCCCAGTCCTACTCAGTCCAATACCACTAGCTGGGTGGAACACGACAACTACTGTCCCTCAGTAACTGTGTATGAGCTACACCAAACCCCTCATCTCGTACGTTCACTCAACCGGCACGTGAAGCACTTACTTCCCCACCTTGATACAAGAGACCGCATGTGCGTGGAAGAACCAAGTCCCTCTTCACCCCTCCCCACTAGATCGACGACGAAAAGGCCGCATTTAGTGAACCGAAAAACCTTCATTGGGCCACTAATACAGGGCTTGATGCACTAAGAATCTCGCTGTTACCCGTGGTGTCGAGTGAAGGATCTGGCACGTCAAATACCTCAGCTTGAATTTTTCCGAGGTGAGTGAGACACCAGGTATGTCACAGCTGATGGTACTGAAGATGCCACCCTGATGCACACGGTTCAACCTTGGTATGTGCTGGCAAAAGCTTCTGAGCTGACATATAAGAACGTCAAGCCTGCTCGCATGCTTCAAAGATCATCCCAAAACTGGCACCAAACATGACACCCTACGTACGTCAAGATGTTTCGCATGACAATCCACATGAAACTTCGTCGGATGGCTCTGACAGTGCCGCCAATACTCTTCCCGCACTCTGCGACTCTGCTCAAGAGTTCCTCTCGAAATCTCACGATTTCATAATCATTGGAGGAGGCACGGCAGGGCTGACTGTGGCGGCACGCTTGTCTGAAGACCCGAACATTCTTGTTGGTGTACTCGAGGCCGGAAAGTCCAGACTCGATGATCCTCTTGTGGACACTCCTGGTGCCTTTTCTCATCTCTTGGGTAATCCTGAATATGATTATGGATTCAAATCTGTACCGCAAGTGTGTTGATTGTGCGGCTCTATGCCCAAGTCTGGCGGCTGATGTCTCTTTCAGGAAGGCAATCGAGGAGTCGTGCATCATGTTTCTCGAGGTAAGGCGCTCGGCGGATCGAGTGCCATAAATTACATGATGTAAGTGTTTCGATCTGTCAGTCAGACAGACGCACTGATCCGACCAGGTACGTCCGTGGCTCGGATGCCGATTACGACGATTGGGCGACACTGGTCGGAGACCCGATGTGGTCGTCCAAAGCCCTTAAGCCCTACGTGCGCAAACATCAAACCCTTGAGAAACTAGACGTGTCCATCCTTGACCGAACAGACTACCCCCACGTGGGAGAGAATCATGGTACAGAAGGTCCAGTGCGGACGTCTTTCAACGATAGCTCTCTCCCGATTGATAGCATCACAATTAAAGCCTTGGACGAAGCAGCAGGCCTCTCAAAGAAACCGACGGATCCCTGGAGCGGCGATCATATTGGCTTCTACAATGGACTTGGCGCGGTAGCTCGATCTGGACCTCACAAAGGCAAGAGAAGCTATTCCGCTCGCGGCTACTTCCAAGTCAATGCATCTCGATCAAACCTCCAAGCCCTTTGCGAAGCACAAGTCCTCAAAATTCTTCTCGAGGATGGTATTGCCAAGGGTGTCGAGTTCGTTTATCGGGGCAAGAGCCAAACAGTGTATGCGAAGAAGGAAATCATCCTTTGCGGTGGAGTCATTCACTCACCTCAGATCCTGGAGCTATCTGGCATCGGCGATTCCAAATCCCTGGCTCAAGCTGGTATTGAGTGCAAACTCAACCTGCCTGGCGTCGGCGAAAATTTGCAAGACCATGTTGTCACCGCCATCAATTTGGAACTCAAGCCTGGCAATATCACAAGTGACATCTTAGGCGATCCACAGGTGATGGAACAAGCCACCAAAGCCCTTCTAGAACAACAAAGCGGCCCTTTGACCGCCATTGCGGGTGTTCAAGGTTTCTTTCCCTACAAATTGCATGTGCCTAGCGATGAACTCGAACAAGTTGTTCAGAGTATTCGCAAAACTCAAGATGACTCTGCGAAGAGTCCTTTTTACAAACGCCAACTGGACTTGGTGATTGCGCATCTCGAGAGCGACAAATCTGCCAATCTCCAATATATCATGCTGCCGCTCGGGGCAGACTTTGAGCATGGTGTTCAGACGCAGAAGCTCTTTCCTCCTCCTGATAACAATCGTCCTCACCAAATGGTACTCGCATCTTGCTTGCAGTACCCCGTCTCTCGAGGATCAGTCCATGTCACAACTTCCGGTAAGGCCTGCATTGATGAGGTATATATGTTTCTCCGCACTAACAGTCTTGCAGATCCATCCGTACATCCACGTATCGATCCTGGATACTTGAACCACCCAGCCGATGTGACCGTAACAGCAGCTGGGCTACATTTCATTCACAAGGCAACCAAAACCTCACAATTGGCTCCCATCATTCTTAGCCGTACTTACCCGCCTGCGTCAAGAAACCTTGACAATGCTACCGACCGCGAAGAAGCCGTCAAAGACTGGATCATGGGTGAGTACCATCTCATGGGTACATGCGCAATGGGCGAAGTTGTAGACAGCAGATTGAGGGTCAAAGGTGTCAAGGGGTTGAGAATTGTCGACGCCAGTGTGTTTCCTAACAATGTCAGTGGAAATATCTGCAGCAGTGTCTATACTGTTGCGGAGAAAGCTGCTGATATCATCAAAGAGGATTGGGCGAATGTATGCCGTCCTTTGCAAGCCTAGCGTTGGTCCCGATCATTTACTTGCAGTGTTATGCAAATCCTGAGTGTGATTCGACAATGAGAGGTCACCTTAGGCAACCGTCCGATATCAGAATATGAGCCTTTCACCTCACTTTGCAGACAACTGTGCTCTACTTGAGTAGGTTCTAGATTCTAGATAAGTAATTCGCTATGTATGCTGTCTTCCAACCGGAAATGCCGCCGTTTACCGTTCCAGTTGATTCAATACAAAGCAGGAACCCATCAGGGATCTACAAAGAATTGTATCGAATCGCGGTATGCAAGCTTCTTGTGTCTGCTGGAAAGTTTGGCCACAGAGGAAAAAGTCTGGGCCTGACAAATGCTCATATTGACCATTGGAGGCTGCGGTAGCGGCAAGTCCTGCCACGACATTTGAGGCTTCGAGGTTGTCGAAAGTGTACAAGCCAACATCTTTGCTGAACAAAGGGAAGCTGTTCAGGGGCAAAACCTGTCACATTGAGCCAGACAGTGCCCGAAGAGTTGCCTTGGAGAGCAACGTTGCCATAAGCTAGAGCTTGGATACTGTGCTCATAGCTTAGCTCTTTTAAGCTGTTTTGAAGCTGGTTGCGCAGAGGACTGCTAGGCTAGAGATTAGGTGGCATATATGCATCTTAAAGTAGGACAATGAGAGATTGATTCCCAGGAATTGTCGTGGAAAAAAGAGGATATGTGATGAAAAGAAAGAGACACAGAGAACGCCGTTGTCTGCTTAAACACGCAGAAGTCACCTTAATTGACCGCTGCGCTCAACAGATGTACGATTGGCTGTCCGATGATCTTACTACCATGTCAATCAAGAAGCAGAATTGATCAGGCGTCAGCCAGGTATGGACTCCATGTAGACACCCACAATTGTGGTTCTGCGATAATCATGTTTCGTAGGATCCATAGACTGTACTCAGAAGTGGTTCTTATGGTCCAGTCCAATCAGAGATAACGTCAGTAGCACTCATCTGCTGTCTCAGTAGACGAGCTCCAAGCTTTTTGTCAAGAAGAAGTCAAGCCTTTCGCGTAATTTCTCATATGTTTAATTGTGCCCTTGCCACTGGGACAATATGTCAACTGCAAATGGAAGGTCCACTCCAGGATCTAGAATACATGTAGTAGATGAGGCATCCGAGACACCTCCAGACCCAGAAGCTCACTTGGCTAAAGGCAAGCAAACCTCGTAACAAGGGATTCAAAGGAGGATTAAGCCGAGATATGTAAAATCTACCACACGCCATGGCAACAAGTTGTGTAAGATTAAAACAAGAACGGGTTGGACCGCCGTAACAGATAGAAACTGCCAGCCTGAAATATACAAGTCTAGTGTACCTGCCGTTTCGTGCAAGAGTAATGTCGAAGAGTTACCGAGACCCAGATCTATGCAGGGTTTGTTTGAATTGGAGCTCAGGATACATTTTAATATTGTTCATTTTTTTTCAGAACTTATACAAAAAGCAGCAAGTCAGTCTGCCTACGTACATGACATCAAAGACGGTATGCAACCAAATCGTCTGGCAGGATGTAATGATATCTAAGTGCCGTTATCCGCTAACGCTAGTTACGCATCGTCTATCATCTGGTATATGTCTGATCAAACATTATGTTTATTGGATGTAAGAAGCAAGGCGAGAAGTAAAGAAAAAAGTCATGAAGGGGTGAGCGAGCCTCGAGGAGTCGAATGGCTTAGACACCAGAATCATCAACATAAATGCCCTTATCAAGAGCCCATGGGCGCCATGTATCGCACACGTCGTTGATCAAGCAGGTGTCTTGAACAGTCTCTCTGATCAACTCTTGACCTTCAATGAATTGAAGAGCGAAGCCCATAGCGACGTGCCATCCGATGTGACAGTGTAGAATCCATGCTCCTGGATTCGAAGCTTCAAAGGCAATGACGAGATGCCCGCCTTGTCCGGTAGGACCATCTCCAGGCATAAATGCCACGTCACGACGGGGAGGGTTGTCGAGGTTCAGAGTGGTGCCACTTCCGTAGTTTCCGTAGCCTGCAGCAAGAACGTAGAAGTCATGTCTATCTGATATTAGCATCATTGATGTCAAAGGAATTGTGATCGTAGCTTACCCGTGCAAATGGATGGGGTGACCGAGCGGTACAGGAGATTCGATGATGACATAGACCCACTCGCCCATCGAGATGGGGATAGCAAGATCGCCAGAATAAGTAGGAATAGTATTGTTGTTGACGATGTTGTACAAGGTAGCATCACCCCAGTTTGCTTGGAAAGTGGTTCCATCAAGGTACCAGCGGTAGAGGCTAATACCATTCGAGTTTGAAACGGCAACATCATGCTGAACGGTAGTATGAGGAGAGCTGACAGTGTGCTTGACAATAGGCACCAGGTTTTCTAGAGGCTCGTCTTCGCAGTAACCCAGAATACCACCGGCGCCATTGTCTTTGCGAGGATAGTCATAGGCGGTTGAGTTAGGTGTACCTCCGGGACCGCCAGCGTAGTGAATGATACCTCGGATATTGTCAGAGTTAATGGTAGTAGCACAGGCATTCTGATTGTCGAAGCGGAGGAAGTAATCACCAATTTCTTGGTCAGCCTCGACGATGATCTCATAACGTTGACCAATGTTGATGTTCAAGACTGTGGTCTCGTAGGGTACGATGGGGACAAAGTCGGCCGAGATGACAGTAAACTTGTGGCCGTCAATGTAGAACTTGTAAGTTGACTGGATGGCGCTGTTAAGAAGTTGGAACAGATACTTCTTGCCAGGAACGAACTCCGAAGGTACAGTATAGCGGGCACCGAGAAGACCGTCCTTTGATGTTGGATCAATGTTCATGCCGTTGATGAGACCAGTATCCATTGTTCTGACACCCGCAACTTGTGCATCGTTGTACATGTCATCGACTGGAATTTTGGACCAGTCGTTGACAATCAGGTGACCAGCATCAACATCATATTCAGCAGACTTGGGTCCCTCAATGTACAAGGGACCAAAGAGGCCCTCATATGCCTGGAGGGTCAAGTGACTGTGGTACCAAGAGAAACCATACGAGTCTGCGCGCCATCGGTATGTCATAGTCTGTCCAGGAGCCAGAGCGCACTGCGTGACACCAACAACACCATCCATCTCGTTGGTGTAATTCTGTCTGATACCATGCCAATGAATGGAGGTACCATTGCGAGTCATCGAGTTGGTCACGTGAACAACAACTTCATCCCCCCAGCTTGCGCTGATGAGAGGTCCAGGGAACTGACCGTTTATGCAAAGCGCCTTGCGCTTGAAGCCGTCGGGAGAGACCTCACACTCGGTCAGATCCAGATTATACTCAGCAGTGTGGCAAGTCTTAGGGAAGACCTTGTACGAGTCGTCATCGATGGTCAGTCCGCAGTACTTGTCAGTTCCGGGCTGGCCTTCGCAACGGACACAGCTAGCAGTGGATGTCGGCTTTGTAGAGCATGCTGTGGTGTTTGTAGCCACGGGATGACCAGATGGAATGCCTCCCCAGTTGTTGAAGTCCCAGGTTGACGAGGCAGAGCTTGTCGTTAGGACAGAGCTGGTGGTGTTGGTATATCTGCCGGAAGAGGTTGAAAGACTGGCTGAAGGCCCGGTGACGATAGGCGCTGTTGTCAGTGGAGCACTGCTTGTGGAATTGGACATGGTAATGACAGTCGAAGCGATGCTTGATGTCAGGTTGTAGCTGGTGGTGACGGAGACAGTCGTGTTGAGTGAGGTGCTAGAGATGGTCGAGCTTGAAACTCCAGTTCCGGTAGGCCCGACAGGCAGTGTGCTTGTGGTGCCATTGCCATAGGGTGCACCGCTCGTCGTGCTTGACGAGATACCACTCGAAGGTCCTGTAAATGTGGTAGTTGAGTTCGAAGCAGGGGTTCCGGTGGGTCCAACAGGGAAACCACTCGTGGTACCGTTGCCATAAGGAGCGCCGCTCGTCATGCTTGAAGAAATGCCGCTTGATGGGCCAGTGCCTATGGGGAAGGAAGGATCAGCGATGACTGTGCTGCTAGACACGACGCTGCTGGTGCTATTGACGGGGACAGTCGAGCTTGAGAGCGAGCCAGTTGAGACACCTGTGGAGATGGGATTTGTTGGGCCAACAGACATGGTACTGCTGGTGGCGTTTTCATAGGGTGCTCCAGTAGCAGTGCTGAACGAAGCAACGCTTGAAGGTCCAGCTCCGATCGGGGCGGTGGGTCCGCCGGCCGTGATCGAGCTGTTTGAGATTGGAACGCTCGATATGCTGCTGCTGGTGCTATTGACAGAGACAACAGTTGATTTTGAGGTAATGGAGACTGTCGAGGTGATGGGTACCCTGCTAGTGCTGTTTGTCTGAATCTGAGAAGAAGTCACATTGGAGGTGGAGAATCCAGTAGTGAGTGTTGCAGACGACGAGATGCTGGATGTAGTTGAGGGCGCAAGACTGCTGCTGCTCGAGCTTTTGGGAGCGTCCTTGATCTTGCGTGCACCTCTGACACCTTTATTGACGGTGGGCTTGCCAAGCTTCTTCTTCATGTAACAAGCAGTACCCGACATGCTGATATCGATGCATCCTTCGGTGGCATCGCAAGCGTTGACGCAGTCCGCGATTCTGTTGCTGCCAATGTTGACCGACTTCAGATCACCACCGGAATAGTCGACGTAACACTCAATGAGAAAAGTGGCTCCGCTGTCAGCGATGAAGACAGTGTTGTTCGCAGCTGGACATGTGGGGCTTGTTGAGGTTGGGAGAGCTGAAGATGAGACTGTCGACGAGGAATTTGAGTACGATATGCCAGTAGAGCTGGTCAAGGATGCTGAGGATGAGATAGATGCTGTAGTGGGTGCGCTGAAAGACACAGTCGAAGATGAGACATCTACCTTTCCAACCCAGATGGCGCCTCTGACAACCGAGTTTTTGACGGGATTGCCAATCTTGCTTTTCATATAACAGGCAGTACCGGACATGGCGATAGCCTTGCAGCCGTCGGTACTGTCACAGGCAGCGAGACAGTCTGCAATCTTGTTGGAGCCGATCTGAACCATTTTCAGGTCACCACCAGCATGGTCAAGACTGCAAGTGATCCTGTACTGGTTGCCAGTCTCGGAAGTGTAAACAGTGTTATTAGACTTGGGACATGTCGGGTTTTCATCGGCTCTGGGTATGATGGAAGATCCCCAATGCCATCCATTGCCACAGGCGCCGTTCTTCTCTTGACAACCAGTGCCACAAGACTTGCTATCGCTTCCACTGTAAAGTGTTAACAAGCTTTTTTCCAAGAAGCTGAGGGCTGGATAACATACCACCAGTTGTTGGCACCGCAACAGTCACCAAACTTGGATCCCGTGCAAGTCACATCATGGCCGCACATGCCATTCTGACTGACAAGCTTGCCCTTGACGGTAGGGATACAGGTACCGAATTGCTTCTGGCAGCCTTGACCGCAGAAGAAGGCACCCTCACCACAAATGCCTGCTTTTGAGCAGCAATCTCCCAGATACGAGTTCAGACATGTCTGACCGGTAGAGCCACCACACTTGCCATCAAGACTGACGGCAAGGTCGCGAGCTTCGTGCTGTGTACTGGGAGCAGCCAGAACTCCGACTGCACAGAACAGTGCGGAGATTGTTGAGAGACGCATCAGAAGGATTGATCAGTACAACGAGAGTGGACAATGGATGGTATAAACGAGAGAAAGCTAGGCTGGGAAAGGCCAAATGATTGAAGCCTTGATCCTACTGCCTGCTGGAGGGTAACGTGAAGATACTGTGGTCATAAAGCAGTAGAGGAGTTGGACAGGATACTTATATGATCTGCTGTTGGATTTATTCTCCGAACGCATCCATACCAGATCTTCAGCTAGGATGCATTGCCCTAGCACTTCAGGCCGCATCCCAGGCATACTTCACCAATTCGGTCGCGAGAAATATGGCATCAACCATAGCGTACCGAGAAATAGCATACTGGCCAGAGGAGAGCATTGCAGGAAACCGGCACCAAGCACTCGGCGCATGCGAGAGCGAGTGGATAGCGTGCGGGACTGCATTCGAAGTCCGAGAAGTTACAGAGTGTCCGGACGACGGCTCAGGCGCAAAGCACCTGCATGGCTGCTGTTGTGCGACCATGTCGGACTTTTTTTGAGCCAATGATCCTTGAAGACAAGTCAAGCAGGTACCGCGAAGGGCAAACCTAATCCATACTCACTTCTGCGATAACAAAAATCTCTCCTTGCTCTTATCACAGCAACGAATGTTATCTGCTGAACGTTGTTAAAGCCTGCAAAGGCTCTCATACTGAAAGCGACAACGCAGAGGGCAAGAACTACGGCTCTCCGCTCGGGAAGACGCAGAAATAGTATTCTTGGAGCCTCCAAGCTGCCCCAGCGTGTCCAAGAAAAATCCAAGATGAAGTGGAAACTGGCATGAGATGCTAGCCTGAGCTTGTTCGGTATCTATCCGTTTTGGGAATGGCGGGATGTTGGCTAGGCTAATTTTGTAGCCACATGGCGTGAGGCGGCACGAAGTGCTCCATTCTTCTTTA
Organism: Aureobasidium sp. P6; assembly: GCA_003992365.1. Taxonomy (NCBI): domain Eukaryota; kingdom Fungi; phylum Ascomycota; class Dothideomycetes; order Dothideales; family Saccotheciaceae; genus Aureobasidium; species Aureobasidium sp. P6. The sequence continues at coordinate 482,943 of RZIQ01000003.1, read as the reverse complement.
CCTTTGCGTGGTACGCAGAGTCAATAGAAACACAGTAGTCAAGCACGAGCATCGGAGGTGTAGGAAGGCGCCGCGGTAGAGTTGCGGAAGGATCGTTCAAAGCATTGTGCCTGAAAAGATTGCTCAACTTTGCTTCGAAGAGAGAAGATCACGACACATCACACTGGGGTACCAGGCTGCAATTGCAGCAAAACTTCTGATGAAGCTTGATGTGCCCATAATATCGCACACACGCATCCAAGAGATTCGTATGGAGATCTGACAGCCTTAAGCTTTCGTGTGCATTTGATGAATCTAATTACTGTATCCACGAGGCTGACTCTCGTCTCGAGAAGGTGCGAAGGTGGAGTGTGGTCTTTCCTCAACCAAAAGAACATGGCATCGGCTAGCTCTCGAGCATCCATTCTATTGTCATGCTCACCATTACACGTCCAAATCATTGTCAGAACATGCAGGCCATCGCAATGTTGTCAAAACCAGAGAGTCATGGTGCTGTCTCGGAGACAGTTCAAGCGACAGAGCCCCACATGGCGTCCAAAACCTCAGAATATCCTCCGTACCAATCAACACAATTGCCATAACAAATGCATCATGCATGCCTTCGCTAGATTTCCAGCCAAGAATAGTTTTGATGCGGAAAATCCTTGCTCTATTGAGTTTTGACACCTGAACAATGCTGCAAGAGCTGCTGCACTGCGATGTGTTCCTTGCTGACCGCATGCGAAGTTGGGCCAGGATTCTGCATGAGACTATTGGAAAATCTCTGGAGAACAAGCAACACACGATTCTTGGAGGATCACCTTGCGCTCGGATGTTGAGCCTTCTGCATACATAATGTCATGTCACCTTATCATCTCTATTCTGATGCTCGCTTGGCCGTTGCGGCTCTGCTCTCGCTGAACAACCGTTGAGCTTGCGGTCGGTTGAGTTCTGGAGATGATGTGAGACCTTGTAGATATACGAGGTGCAAACACAACAATAATATCTTCTGACTGCGACCAGATTCTCACCATGATCTTTTCCTTGATGGGACCGGAAGATCCGGAGAAAACACCCTGATCGGCTTCCGTATCTGGACGATCTTGAGATAGACGGTTGGTGGAGTGTATGCTTCTGAGATCCACTTCGACCGATCTTGGCCGAAAGGCTCCACTGCGACTTCCACAATGTCGCTTCCTATATCTGACGAGACGGTGATGTCGAGTTTTGTCACTCTGGTCTTGGGACAAGGACTTGCTGTTCGTGTGGTCTTGTGGTGCTCGGCACCATCATTGACATCTCACTTCCTTGACTCGTAGGACTCGTGATGAGTACATCACCTCTGACCTCCGAACAGCCCAAGACTTGAGTCCGAGGTGTTTCATCTTATTAGCCATTTCGAATCCGAACAGGATCCCGCTGTCGCGTGGAATCGATCTTCACGGGATAAGATCTGGCAAACCGCTTCTAGCGCTGGTACGCGCGAGATGGTCGAACCATGCGACGAAGTCTTGCACGCTCGACCTATGCCTCGCCTTCCTCTTGTCGGGCTCCGCAAGTTAAACATACATCGGAGCCTTTCACGTGAGACTACTCTACCGATGGATCAGGCATGTATGCGCATAGATCAAATGTAGATAAACTCAACAACAGAATCCATCCACTTCATCTAAGCACTAGCTTCCCCCTCAGCCATCCTGGCGGCAACACTACCCCCCTTCCAGTGCTCCTTCGGATCCCTCCAAAGATGTCTGTTGGCTCTACTCTCCTCGCCGACAGGCCCCCACCCACCACCACCAGGCGTCTGAATGACAATTCTCTCTCCAGGTTTGAAAGCAGCCGTGTTCTTGCCTCCGAGATTGATATATCTGACTTCCTCCTTTTCGACGGCTTTGTCATCGTCACTCTTGGGAGGAGACTCCACTTTGCGCACCCAGAGGTTTTGGCCACATGCTGCGTCTTGGCCGCCGTTGAGACCGTAAGGATGATAGACGCGGCGTTCGGAGAGGATGGACACTTGGACGGGGATGCGGAACTCAATGTCGCGGACCACGCCATCGCCGCCTCTGTGTTGCCCGTTTCCGCCGCTGTTTTGTCGAAGGGAGAATTCGCGGAGCAGCACCGGATACCGCCGTTCAAACACTTCAGAGTCGGTGATGCGCGTGTTGGTCATGTGCGTATGCACGCCACTGGTGCCGTCCCAAGTCGGTCCGGCGCCAGAGCCTCCGGCAATGGTTTCGTAATAACCAAAGCCTTTTACTGCTTCTTTGCCGTCTGCATTGCCGCCGAAGCCAAAGGTGAGATTGTTGCAATCGCCTTGAGAAGCTGCGCAGGCTTGGAAAGCTTTGAGGACGACATCGGTGACGCGTTGAGAGGTGAGGACGTTGCCGCCTACGACTGCGGCCGTGGAAGAGGGCGACAGGAAGGATTTGGGTGGGATTTTTACGGTGATGGGGGCGAGACAGCCTTGGTTCAAGGGTATGTCTTCGCTGATCAGGCAGCGGAGGCAGTATATTATTGCCGAGTAGGTTACGGCTTCTGGAGCATTGATGTTGCCGTAGACCTGGAATTTGTTGTCAGTGGAATGGCTAGGATAAGTGAGGGAATACTTACCTCTGGACCTGTGCCGGTGAAGTCGAACACGGCTTCGCCCTTTTCGGGATCGATCTGGACGTTTAACTTGATGGGGCTGCCGTCGTCCATGTAGTCGACAGCTGATAAGTCTTGCCCTTCGAAACGCTTGCTGACATCCTTGAGCAAGTTTCTGACACTAAGCTCGGCATTATCCTGGATGCTTCTCATGTAGAATTGAACGACATCCTCGCCATAGTCATCGATGAGCGTGTTGATAAGGTTGATACCTTTTTGATTAGCAGCAACCTGTGCCTTGAGATCGTTCAGGTTGTCTGCCAAGCAACGAGTGCCACTGCAACCAGGGTGCTGAGCAGGTTCGTCAAGAAGAAGTTCCGTGATGCGCTTCTCATCAAATCTGCCTTCTGACACTAGTTTCTCGCTCTTGATGGCTGCACCTTCTTGGAAGAGCTCTCGCGAATGAGGAGGCATGGATCCAGGAAGGATACCACCAATGTCTGCGTGATGGGCACGAGAAGCCACGTAGAAGACAATCTTGTCACCACTGAATGCCGGTGTGGTGACAGTGATATCAGGCAAGTGGGTGCCACCGTACATAGGATGGTTTGAGACCAGAACGTCACCTTTCTTGAGTTTACCTTCCCAAATCTTGGCTTGCTTGCGAACACAAGTACTCATAGAGCCCAAATGAACGGGCAAATGAGGAGCATTGGCGACAAGACCGCCGTTCGAGTCAAACAAGGCGCAAGAATAGTCCAGACGTTCTTTGACGTTAGTGCTGACACTGGTCTTCTGAAGAGCGCGGCCCATCTGTTCAGCAATTGCCATGAAACGGTGCGCGAAGATACTGAGCATGATGGGATCCACGTTCTCGGTGGTGATCTTTTTCTCAGAACCATCACTCTCGCCAATATTGATGACAACATGTGTCTCAATAACCAGGGCTGAAGCACCAGGTGTGACAACAATAGTTTGAGTGCCATCGGCGATGATGGCAGGACCTTGGATTCGGTCGCCAATCTGTAGGTCCTCGAGCTTGTAGATGGAAGTTTCTTGACGACCTCCTTCGAAATAGACCTGGGACTTGCCATATATCTTCTCATCTTTGCCGACATCCTTGGGCTTGATCTCTTGTAGTTGTTGATCGACAGTCTTCTTGAGACCTTCAAAAGTCTTGCCGATGCCACGTGCTCTGACGTCGTCGACAATAATATCTCTGTCAGGAAGAGTGAATCCGAATTCTTGTTCGTGTTGCTCGATAAAGGCCTTGCCGAAAGCCCAGTCGTCTCCGTCGAACTTCTTGTCTGCATCTTCCTTGGTCGGCTTGACGACCATGAGAGCTGATTCAGTACCTCTGTATCTCATGTTGAGGTATTCCTCAAACTGGATGTGGCCCTGCTCAAAGCCTTGGTCCTGGAGGGTTGCTTTTGACTTCTTCTTGAGTTCTTCCATCTTACTCTGGAAGTACTTGCGCACATCGTCCTCATCAGACCATACTTTCGAGTCAGGTTCCTGTCTTTCGTCGACCACGTCAGCCAGAGCCATGCCATATGCCGAGAGGACGGATGAGTAGCGATGGATCAAGATCTGGCTGATTCCGAGAGCTTCTGCAATAGCGACTGCATGCTGACCACCGGCACCTCCGAAGGTCGCCAATCTGTGCTTTGAGGTATCATGGCCTCGTGCTTCGGTCAGACTGCGAATCGGTCTCGTCATGGTCTCATTGGCAATTTTGATGAAACCATATGCGACCTCATCTGCAGACATATCCTTGTCCTTGACTTCCTGATTGATCTTGGTGGTGAGTTCTTCAAAGAGTTTTTCGCTGGCTTCGGGATCCAAACCTTCGTCCTCGTTCTTGCCAAAGATTTTGGGGAAAAAGTCGGGCAGAAGACGGCCGAGGAAAAGATTGGCGTCGGTGATGGTGAGTGGACCGTCCTTTCTGTAACATGCAGGACCGGGATGTGCGCTTGCCGACTCTGGACCAACCACAAACAAACCATTCTTGAAGAAGAGTCTGCTGCCTCCACCGGCAGCGACTGTGTTGATGTCCAGTTGCGGGGATTGAATGGTGACTCCAGCGGTCGTCGTCTCGAAAACGTGATCGTATCTTCCTTCACCATATCTGCTGACATCAGTTGACGTGCCGCCCATGTCAAAGCCGATGACGGGTGTCTTGGTCTTGGGATCATAAGAGGTCAAAGCATATCCGACGACACCGCCAGCGGGCCCACTCAGAATAGCGCGGAGACCACTGAAAATATCGACATCTACAAGGCCACCATCTGATTGCATGAACTCGCATCTGGCTCCCCTGGCGCCTTGTTCCTTTTTGACGCTGGCAGTACCCAAGCCACCCTCAAAACCCTTTTGGAAGCCATTGATGTATTTGCGAATGGCAGGAGTGAGGTATGCATCGGCACATGCCGAAGTAGCACGAGGTACGAGTTTGATCATTGGCATCAACTCGTGACTCAGTGAGACATGTTCAAAGCCAATCTCTCTTGCAATCTTGCCAATCAAGGCCTCATGGTTGGGAAAGGTGTAGCCATGCATGAGACAGACTGCGATACTCCTGAGACCAGAGTCATAGAGCTGTTGCAACTGTTTGCGTATTTGTTCATGGTCGGGCCTCTTGAGAATACGAACGGCCTCGCCAGATAGACCCTTGACAAGGTCGGTGTTATGGTCTGCGTGTTTGATGGGTTTTGCGTCTGTCTGATTCCTCGTCGGGTCTTCAGCGTAGTCTTCCAACGTGACTCGCTCATCAATTTCGACGACCGTCTTGTATAGAACGTCAGGCTTCTTGATTGCCAGGTCGAAGATATTGGGCCTGCTCTGATTGCCAATCTCGAGACAGTCCTTGAAGCCCTTTGTGACAAGCATGGCAATGTCTTCACCTTTTCTTTCCAGCAGAGCGTTTGTTGCCACTGTTGTTCCCATTCTGATGCTCTCAATCTTGGTCGTGTCCAAGGGTTCGCCTCGTGGAATGTCTTTGGCGGTGAACTTGGAGAGCAGACGACGGATGCCTTCCAAGGGGGCATCATCGTAATTTTGGGGGTCGACAGAGAGGAGCTTGATCACGACGTCGTCTTCCATGTTGCCAGTGCCGGGATTGCCTACGCAGTCGGTGAACTAGGACATGGTGAGTTTAGCAGGGTTGGAGATTAAATATTGCAAGTACGTACTGTACCACCACGATCGATGGCGATACGAATGCCCCGGCCGCTGGTCTTTTCTGGAGCCATGATGTGTTGTGTCTGGTGTATACAGTGTGGTGTTCAACGAGGATGGGCGACGAGGTCAGTAATGGTCGAAATCAGAAAGCAAATGACAGGATATGGCAGTCACAAGGGTGGTATTAGAAGGAAGAGAGTGAGAGGATAGAGACAATGGTTGGAAGTTGATTGGGTTGGATGGACACTGAGGAGGTGATGGGAGTGGTGTAGCTATCGATAAGAAAGTGACGTGTGTCGCAAAGTCCAAGCGCGATGGTGGGGGTTCTGCGAGATCAAGACGATTGGTTAAATACAAGTCTTGGATTATGCATCATGGCGAGAGCTAGAGTAGCATTGATGAGGAGACGATGCTGTATGTCCATGAAGCAAGAAATCAAGAAGAATTGTTGATGAACAGCCGAGTAATTAACCAATGCTGTCTGGAGCTGTCGCACGGACGAGGTGCAAGCCGAAGGGCGGAGACGAGACGGTGGGCAGGGAGAGCAGCGAGATATCATCTGGACATCATCAGAAAACGTCTTGCTGTTCTGGACATTATCTGTTTACTATCAAAAAACGTCTTTGCAATTAATCCCGTCGCTCCACCATGTCGCCGTCGCTCCTTCACTCTCCAACATTCTAGAGACTGTGCCATGAATGACATTTACGCCCGACCGACTGCTTCCAACTCGTAGACAATGGCCAGCATGCAGCCCGACGACCATGACCCCGAGCAGCACCACCAAGACGACCAGCCCAAGCCGCGAGAGCTTCCTGCCGACCTCCCACGCTCTCTCGACGACCGCAAAGCCGTCACCGCCTACGCCAATGTCGAGACCGAGTACTACGACGCCTGGCAAGGTATGTTGCAGCCTGACACTCCACCGCACCACACCCGACCCCTCTGCTGATTGCCCTCACACCACCGCACCCGACCCCTCTGCTGATTGCCCTCGACAGGCCAGTCGCAATTTCTCACCGCCCCTACAATCGCTCAATCCAACAACTTCAACCTCTCCCTCAACGAGCCCGACGACTTTGACCCCTCCGACCACGACTCCCGACTGGCTCAGATGCTAGCCACTCAGCTCCGAAGCAGCCATGATGACGACCTCGACACCACAGAAGACAACCTTGTCGCCGACACTGCTCTGTCCGACGCCGAGAAGCGCCACATGCTCCAGGACTTTCTCTTCATGGCTGCCAGCAATGGCGACGTTGCCCGCATAAATCGCTTGCTTAGAGGGAACCCCTCGCTCTACGTCGACGTGAATGCCATAGACTCCGAGGGCACTCCACCTTTGGTCTATGCGAGTTGCTTTGGCCACAAAGATGTCGTCATGGCATTATTGAACGCTGGCGCAGAGGTCGACAAGCAAGATCGAAATCAATGGAGCCCTCTCATGTGGGCCATGACCAACCGTCACAAGGACATTGCAAAGATCTTGCTCGACCACGGCGCTTCCACCGAGATTCAGTCATCAACTGGCAGGACAGCTCTGGACTTTGTCGCCCCGAACAGCGACATGTCCGAATACCTGAACGACAGCGGTTACACCATCGGAAATGCCGGTGTGACCGACGACTTTTACAATGCTGGCTTTTCTCAAGATCGTTTCGAGGAAGAAATGGCAGAAAACGAAATGAAACGTCGCATGATGATGGAAAGCGCAATGAATCTCGAAGTCGACCTGGGCAATCTTGGTCTGGACGAACAACCCGAATCTGCAGACGACTTTGAAGATTCCCAAGAATTCGTCTGGGATAGGTGTCTCAACGACCAGATGTTTGTCTTTCAGGAAAACGACTCGGATCGCATCCTCAATATTGTCGTCACCGAGATGACCCCTCAGCGCTCTCCCTCGCAAAAACCCATCCCCGCAAACATCATCTTCCTCGGTGCGAGATATGCACATTACCACTCGAGTCAAGAGTTGCTCAGTGAATGGCTGAACGCCGCCCAGGACAAAATATATGCAGTCGTTGAAAAGCACCAATGGGACATGACTATGCTTGCCTTTTGGATATCAAACGCCACATTACTACTCTACTACCTCAAAAAGGATCCCGGAGTCTCAGAAGTCACTTCGACGTTCCAAGCAAAGATGGCAGAACTGATCCACGAAATCTATGTGCTAATCATTCGAGATGCCGAGAGACGAATGGACAAAGTCCTCGACGAAGCAATGCTAGACCACGAAACTATTCCTGGATTTGAGGACATCGCTTTCCAAAACGAGTGGAAGTTTTTGCGATCGAAACCAAAAGTAAAAGCTCCCGAACCGCTCGAGAAACGCTTCCGACCGCCTTCTCCCAAGCGTCGCGCTCAGGTTTCTCCGAGAAATATCACCTCTCTTCTCTCGTCGACCCTGTTTGTTCTCGATCTTTACGACGTTCACTCTGTCATTACTACTCAGATAATGTCACAGCTGTTATATTGGCTCAGCGCTGAGATCTTCAACCGCATCATGTCCAACAAACGCTACCTCGCCCGGACGAAAGCAATGCAGATCCGCATGAACATTTCCCAACTCGAAGACTGGGCAAGAACCAACAATCGAGCCCCCGAACACTACGAGAACGGCTCCTTGAACGCAACAGGCGAAAACATAATCGAAGCCGCTCGCAAGCATTTGGCACCGGTAGTTCAACTCCTCCAATGGCTGCAATGTTTTTCTTCGCTGGGTCAAGACGACGAAGCCCTCGACACAACCCTCCAACAACTACCAGCTCTGACCACAAAACAATTACTTCACGCGGTAAAATACTACCGCGCAGAAGTCGGCGAGAAGATCCTGCCAAAAGCGGCACTCAAACACGTGGAACAAAGTAAACGCCAACTCGCGCACAAAGCCGCCGAAGAAGCCACATCCCCTTTGACCACTTCTCCAGACGCAACGACACAACCCCCACCTCCTCCTCCTCCTCTTAAGAAAGACGAAGACGACTCACCAGAAGGCAATCTAGTGGATCCTGCGTTGTTGCTGCCTTTCCATTTACCTACATCAACGGATATGTTGGTGACGTATGGTGCGGGCTTTGGCGGTGTAAATAGGGAGAGGGAAAGGAGGTATACCCCTACCGTCCCGCCAGACTTTTTCCAGAAACTGGATCCGTCGGGGAGTGCAAGGAACTTGTACGAGGATGCCAAGTGGAGTGATGAAGATGTCGATTTGGGCAGTTAGAGATTGCTATAAAAACAGAAAAAATTTGGAAAAAAAATTTGAAAGATTCGTTTTCTTCGAACCTCGAAATCAATGTTTGAGTTTTTTTTTTTTTTTTTTCCATTGTGTATTAACAGAAATCTGAAACATGGAAACAACACAACATCTTACTAAAAAACTACAAGGTAAACCATCTCCTTTGGATCTTCTCTTGAAAAGAAACTCCCCCTACTAAAAAAAAACACCCATCGAAACAAATGCCTCTTCTTCACCCATTCCTCTCTCCTCCAAAAATCACCTAGCAAGGCAAAAAATTCCCACTCCACCGCAAACTCTGACTCAAAAACTCTTCATTCAACTCCTCCAACTGTTTGGCCTGCAACCTCAGACTGACCAACATGCCCTCGACGGTTTTTTTCCCTTGCGACTTTCCATCTTGTTGTAACTCATCTTGCTCATCTTGCTCAACATGTTTCTTCTCAAACGCAATTTCAAAATCCGCGAGTTTGCGCTGCAAACACGATTTCTCGGCCCTCGCACTCTCGAGTTGGTGTTGAAGCGTCAGAAGCCGAGTTTCGAGGTTTTGACGCTGGTGGAAAGTTTCTGTGCGTGAGAGTTCGAGTGCTGCTTCCAGATGCTGCAATTGCGAGACCAATGCATCATTAGAATAACTCGTAGTCGTGGTGGTGGTAGTAGTGGTCGCCCTGTTCAAAGGCTGGTGATCGGTTGCTTCGGCTTGCACTTGGATGCTGAGGTTTTTGGTGTTGGAGGGAGAAAAAGTTGGACGAGGAGGAGGAGGGTGTTGTGGTTGTGGTTGTTGTTGGGTTTCCGCATCGCCGAGTTGAGAGTCGAGGTGTGTAAAATCCATATCGTAGGATTCTTCGGAATCAGAGGCAGAGTCGGCAGGGAGGATCGAGGTTTGCGTGGCGTCTTGGTCTGAGAATTGAGGCGCTTGGTCGATAGATGTCTCCATGGGCGTGATGAATTCTTCAAAGCGTCCGTCTTCGTCTGTGCCGCCTGGTGAAGCATCAGTGTCTAGACCTCGCTCGCCTGTGTGTGAAGACTGATCGTCGATAGTGATGGCTGGCGTTCGTGTCTCAATGTCTTCAGTCCTCAAACGCTGAACTTGCTGTTTCAAAGTCTCCACCTCCTCGCGCAAGGCATCGATCGCATCATCCCGTTGCTTGAGCTCGGTGTCATGTCTGGCGTTCAAAGTATCAACAGCGAGATTCCTAGATTTCTCAGACTCAGCGGCTTGATTGAAGAGGTTTTCTTCATGCTCTTGAATAAGTTCGCGACGACGTGCGTCGGCCTCGTGGAGTTTGGTCTCGGTGTCGTTGCGAATGGTATCAAGTGTTTCTTCTTGTTGGCGCACAAGATCGCGGTGGCGTGTTTCGAATTCGAGGACCCGAGTATCGTAGTCGGTTCGTAGAGATTGGATCTTGTTATCGATGTCGAGGGCTGAGTCGTCATGAGGTGAGCTGGGTGGACGCTCATGCTGCTTCTTGAGTTCGTCGAGTTTCTGCAAGAGTTCGAATTTCTCGTCCGTGGCCATTGCCAACTCGTTTCTAAGCTCGATGATCTGAGCGTTTGCGCCAGTTGCTTCGGAAAATTCTTGTTCTGTGCTCATGCTTTCAGAACTGCCTCTGGCGAGCATGTCCTTGTCATCGTTACCCGCCTTGAACGCATCCAGCGTCTTCTGTAAGCCTTCAAGCTCAGCCGTCGAATCCGCCAACGAACGTGCAAACTCGGCAGCATCAGAGCGTGCCTTCTCCAACGCCACACGATGTTCCTCAATCTCAGCATTCTTCGCTGCAAGTGTCTCTTCGTACTCGGCATGTACATATTGGATATGTTGTTCCAATTCAGTACCGGCAGACTGAGCATTCTGTAGAGCGCTAATCTCGATCCGTGCTTCTGCAAGAGATGTCTTTGTAGTGTCAGCTTCAGCTTTTGTTTGCTCGAGGGCAATAAACAATTCCTCAAGCTTGGTCTGCTTGTCGGCAAGCTCGTTCTTGAGAGCAATCATGGCGTCTTCGCGAGATGAGCGGAGTTCTGTAAGCTCGGCTTGTTTCTCGGCTGTCTTTCTCTGGGCATTCTCAAGAGAGACAGTGAGGTTTGAGATTTCGTTGCTTCTGCTACCCAGTCGTTCTTGCAGAGTCTCGGCTTCAGCATAAGACTTCTGCAATCGCTCATTCGTTGCACCAAGCAAATCGCCCATCTCAGCATAATCAGCTTGCGACCTGTCATACGATTCGCGCAAATCGTCAAACTCAGTCTGTCTGCTTCTGACTTGATGCTCGAGTTGAGCAAGTTGTTCTTCGAATTGTGTCTCCATGTCACTCATCGCAGTGCGTGCTTTTTCGAGATTGGCTGCAGCCAAATCACCTCTTTCGACAGCTTCACGAAGCTTGCGGATTTCAGAGTCGCGACTTCGAAGAGCTTGTTCGTTCTCAGATCTCAGTTTCTTCATTTGACCTTCGAGTCCAGATATGGCGGTGTTGTTCCCACGCAGAGATTGAAGTTCAGCCAGTGCCTCTCTAGAACCTGCTTGTGACTGCTCGAGCGAAGCCCATAGATCATTAATCTCAGCATTTCGCCTTTGCAGAGCGTTCTCGCTTTCATTTCTCTCACGCTGGATTTGAGCAAGCAGTTCTTCTGTTCCAGACTTTGACTTTTGCAGTCCGTGAAGCGAGTTTCGTGCTTCGTGAAGTGATTTCTGGGTTTGAGCAGCCTCGCTTTGGACGTTTTCGAGAGATTCTCGTAAAACGGCAAGCTCATTGTCCTTTGAAACAAGCATTTTTTCTGTGTCTGAGGCTTTGCTACGAGCCCACTCGAGAGCTTCACGGGCTTCTGAGAGCTCATCGTCTTTGCTTCCAAGGCTACTCTCGTGATCAGAATGAGTTTGTCGGATCTGAGATGTGAGATCGGAGATGTTCTGCTTGAGCTTCTCCGTCTGAGTTTCAAAGTCTTTGCTCAACTCGGCCTTTGATGACTCGAGAGTCGTGATTTGCTCTTGCAACTGATCGACTGAGGTCTGCAAGCTCTTCAATTCGGCCTCATTGCCTGCATCAGGTTCTGTTCTCTCGGACACCTTCAAACGCGCCTCCTCAAGCAGATCATTGACCTTCACCAGTTCCTGAGTCTTATCACCCATAGCATTTTCATGCGTGATGTAGGTCTGCTGAGCCTCATCCTCGAGATTCGATATCGTCTGCTCGAGAGCTGCAATTTTCTCTTCAAAGCTTCGAGTCAAGAGATCTGTTTCGCTTAGCAAAGTGGCGATCTGCTCTTGCAGTTCATCAGCTACGACAGGTGTTTTGATTGTCGCTGTCTCACCGCTGAGTGCTTGACTTGAGCTGGCCTGCTCCAAGGCAATGGTCTTCTCCTCGAGAGTCCTCGTCAATTTCTCATTATCCTGCTCAAGACTGGCGACTTGATCCTGGAATCTTCTCACCACGACTTGAAGATCTTTGAGCTCGCCCTCGTGATTCTGAATCGATTCAACCTCTCTGACTCCGTCAAGGCTGGATCGTGCGTCAGCCAAGGACTTTTGAGCATCCGTTGCCTTTGTTTGAGCCAACACAAGAGCACCGCGCAGTTCAATCAGCTGATCCTCCTTAGTCTGGACGATAGCTTTATGGTCAGAGTGGGATTTTCCCAATCTCTCTTCCAACTCAGATACAGTCTTTTTGAGCATTGCAATTTCCTCGTTGTTTGCGCTGGATTCGTGAGCTTCCTTCAAGCTTGCACGCGTATCAGACAGAGCCTTGTCCGCATCTGCTGACTTGTTCTGAGCTTCTTCGAGCGTGCCGCGCAGTTGTGACACCTCGCTGTCTTTGGCGACGAGTGCAGTATTTAACTCGGACAAGGCTGCTTGATGTTGTTCCTTCAGACCAGCCACGACTTCTTCGTTGCTCAAAGCACTCTTCTGGGCCTTTTCGACGTCTGAGCGTGCACGATCCAGCGCATTTTCGGCGTCGACCAGGCTTTTCTGTGCTGCCTCGAGTTTATTGTTCGACTCGGCGAGCTCATCTGCCTTGACCTTTGACAAATTTTCAAGCTCAGAGCGCAATAGCTGGAGTTGCTCCTCCGACTCAGACACCGCTTGGTTCAGCTCCGCCTGTTTCTTGGTCAGGGCAACAGAAGTTTCGCTCTTTGCTTCCTCGAGAGCTGTCTGTGCTTGTTCCAGATTGACGAGCAATACAGAGAGCTCTTCATCCTTGAGCTTCAGAGCAGCATCACTGTCAGAGCGTGTCTCTTGTATCTGCTCTTCAAGTGAGGTCACTGTCTGTTTGAGGGCATTGATCTCATCGTTTGAGGCGTTTGTGGAGTCTTCCTTGGCCTGCTCCAGTGCTTCCTGAGCTTGAGTCAAGTTTTCGCGCAGTCCAGACAGTTCATCATCCTTGGTCTGGAGCATTTTCCCGTTGTCGGAACGCATCTTCAGAAGTGTTCCTTCGAGCTCGGACATTTGTTGGCGAAGCGTGTCTGTTTGATTCTTTAGTTCTTGCGAAGACTGGTCTTTGGCTTGCTCAAGGGTGGTGATCTGACTTTGCAGTCCATCAATCACATCCTTCATGCTCTTGACTTGAGCCTCGTGAGATTCTTTTCTGTCTTTGGCTTCCTGTGTGGAGATTTCCAGCTGCGACTGCAGTGTGTCAATTGTCATTGTCAGACTCTTTAGTTCCTCTTCATTCGCATCAAGAGTTTGCAGTTCGCGAGATCTGAGCGAAGAGATCTCATTCTGGACAGAGCTTAACGTCTTCTTCAGCTTCTCAATCTCAGCTGCGGACGCGCTCTGGGCATCAGTGAGCTTTTGTTGCAATTCAGAGTTGTATGCTTGGAGATGCTGGATAGTAGCATTGTGCTCTTTGGTTTCTTGCTCGCGTTCGTTCATGAGTCGCTGTTTCGCCTTTTGGAAATCGGAAACCTCAGCCTGCAGGTTGTCGACTAATTTTGTCAGTTCCGAGGTTTTGTCACTGTGCTTGCTCTCGGTGTCCTTCCTCGACTGGTGAAGCTCAGCCAACTCTTTCTGAAGGGTTTCAGCAATATTAGCCTTGTCGCTGCCTTCGCGCTGCGATTCCTCGACTTGACGTTTGAGAGTTTCCAGTAGACTCTTGGATGCTTCCGCTTCCTCGGAACGCTGTTTGGCTTCTTGCTCATGGAGCAAGTGCAAGGTCTCTAGTTGGCTGTGGAGGTCTTCAAGAAGACGCTCGCTTTCACCAGTCTTTTGCTCTGCTCTAGAGATCTCATCTGCATGTCGTTGCTTGGCTTCCTCTGCTTCCTGACGCAGCTCTTCCAAAGCCTTCTCGGCTTTCTGCAAAGCTTCGGTCTTCTCAGCCTGTTCCATCGCACGTTCCTCACGAAGAGACTCCAATTCTTGCTGAAGCTGTTCACTGGCCCGCTTGGTCTCGTCAGCGGCAGACTTGAGCTTTTCCTTCTCCCCCTCATGCACTTGACGCAGAGATGATAGTTCTTCTTGCAGCTTGCTCACAAGCTCGTTTGCCTTGGCACTTTCTGCAGCGAGGCGCTCCTTGTCTTGTGTCGCTGTCTGTCGTAATTCGTTCAATTCTGCCTCAAGCTTCTTTCGACCTTTCTGGATCTCTTTACGCTCCTTCTCTTGACGCGCTGCATCCAGATCAAGTTGCTCCTGAACTCGGTCAATCTCAGACTCTAGATCCTTTATCACTTGAACTAATTGTTCGCTGTCTTGCTCCTTGTTGTGGATGCTCTCTCGCAATTGCTTTTCCTGTTTGGTAGCAGCAGACTTGCTTTCTTCGAGAGCAGCCTGGACAGACGCAATCTTCTCCTCCACACCAGCAAGTCTAGATGAGGCCTTCTTCTGCGCGTCGAGTTCAGCACGGAGATTGGAGATTTGGGTTTCGTGTTCGGATTTGAGGTGTTCAATATCGTTAACGGAAAGTTCAGATACCTTGGTTGCATTGTTGCGATGGCTTTCAAGTTCTCGGCGCAATTCGGCCAGCTGTTCGTCATGTCCGGCCTTGAGCAGATTGGTACTTGAAACACCTTGAGACTCTAGCTCCGATCTTAGGGTTTCTAGCTCTTTGGCGTGTGTTTCCTTGAGTTTGGCAGTTGACATTGCTCGTTTTTTCTGTTTTGCCAACTGGGACTTGAGCTCGGCTGTTTCGGCCTCATGCTCTGCCCTCAATTTGTCGACTTCGGATGTATCTCTCGACTTTGCATCCAGTTCTGACCGCAAATTCTCAAGTTCTGTTTGCATCAATTCCATTCGTTGACTCTTTTCGTCCAACTTTGTCGTAAGACTGTTGATCTCAACCTCGTGACTTGTCTTGAGTTTGTCGGTCGCCGAAGTATCGTTCGAAATTGTTTCCAGCTGAGACCTTAATTGATCGATATCTATCGACTGTTTTGCATTCAGTTTCTCAATCGATTCCGCTCGTTGCTTTTGGTCTTCCAGCTGAAAATTCAGGTTGCCGATCTCGGCATCATGTGTCTCTTTCAACTTCTGGATTGTCGCTGCATCCTCAATCTGATCATCAAGTTCGGATCTTAGTTGATCGAGCTCTTTGGCATGGTTGGCCTTGAGCTTGTCGATCGAGTTGGCGCGTTTTCTCTGAGCTTCGAGCTGTGCTTTCAAGTCCTTTAGCTCGCTGGCGTGACTTGTCCGTAGACTGTCGGCGGTCGATGTGTGTTCGGCTTGTAGGTCCTTCAACTCTTTGGCATGAGAGTCTTTCAAGTCTTTCAACATAGATGAGGTCTTGCGCAATTCCTTGGATTCAGCTTCTAGCTTCGCGTGTGCAGCTGCCAGAGCCTTTGCGTGATCTGCCTTGAGGAAATCAATCTGATCGAGCTCGGCCCTAAGACCACGCATCTCAGTCGCATGTTCTTCCTCAGTGGCACGCCTCTGCCTCTCATAATCGGCTCTAATGCCCTGGACTTCTTCCAGATGTGTGGCTTCCATCTCTTCCATTTCGGCGACAGTAAAAGTGCCAGCCCAGTTATCCGGCTTGACAGGACTTTTCGGACGTTGTAGCCTCTCGACCTCAGCCTTCAGTTCTGCAATCTCGTCTTTCATTGCCTCTCTCAGATTGGCTTCCCGAAGAAGATCACTCATTATGCGCATGTCTCGCAACTTTTGGTCCTGGGTTTCGGGAGCGGTTGAGGGACGTCCAACAGTGGCAGATTGTGAGCGGGCATGGCCCTTTTGCTTGATGTCGTTGGTGTCGACATCGGACATGGCAGCGAATTTGCGTAATTTGGGTGGTGACTTGAACATGGGGCCCAATGGGGATGGTGGTCGGTCGGAGGATGTCTTGAGATCACTGGCAATGGTCAGATGTGGGCAAGACTTGTCAAGCAGGGAAGATGCAGACAGACCTTGCCAGGGAGACCGGGCTGGACAGTGTGGGTCTTTCTAGGTTGCCTAGCGAAGTCCTCACCGCCAGTTTGCGCGGCGTAGTAACACGGGGTTTAGGAGTAGTCGTATTTGTGGGTGCTTTGGGCGCGACAACAGAGGGAGTTTTGGAAGCAGCAACAGAAGGTGCTCTGGGGGCAGCTGGAGTTGGCGTGGCAGCCAATTTGGGAGTTCGATTGAGCGTTGATGGCGTTCCAGCAGCACGACTGACGGTCGAGGGCGTGGCGGCGGCGCGAGGAGTGGCATTCGAAGACGCTCTCGGAGTGGCTCTAGCGGCAGTGGCAGGCGTGCGAGTGGCAGGAGATGAAGTCGTGTTGAGTCGCGATTGAGGCCTGGTGGTGGGGTTGGATGTAGGGACGGCATTCATCGAAGACATGCGCCGGGACACGCCATTGAGAGTCGGTCTCTTGTTCTCTTCGACACTGGCCATGCGCAGTGGCTGCCTGGCTGCTGCCGTGCTGCTCGTCGTAGACCTGACCGATGCCGAGCTGCCAGGCCGCGCTGCTGTCGCGAGAGTTGGGCCTCTTGCCGAAGAGCTGCCCAGTCTGGCCAAAGGAGGACGCGACTTGTCATCGCTCCTTGCCGCTGGCGTGCGCCCTGACATGGTCGTCGTCGTCGTCGTGGTTTCAAGATTCCTCGGGCTAGGGGCTGGGGCAGCTCTCTAGACTGCGCATCGTCTTGTCGATGGTATGACCGAGTTGCAGAGGACAAGGAAAACTACCCACACACACGCACACAAGACTTCAGCTGCTGTCCGCGGCAGGGCCATGCAACATGACGGTGAAGTACAAGGAATCCTTAAACTCTGTTTCACCTGCATGGTCGCATGCAAATCAGGGTTCAACCGCCCCCGGCAAGCCTTCCGTTCAGCCTCTACCATCATCTCTACTCTGTCAGAGTAAAAGTCTGGAGAAAAAAGAAATCTACTTTTGTATCTTCGCAAGCTATGCAACAAAACAAAAAAAACTAAAATCTGAAACAATGGAGCTCAATGCTCGGGGTATCCTCTGGTGCGTGACGACGTAGCTTCTCAGACTCTTTACAAAAACATCTCCACTACATGTCGCTCTCTATTGCGACTGGAGGTACTGGGCCAACTGCATCACCTTCTGGCGCGTCTCGTCGCTGAGTTGCTCCTCAGGCGGACTCAGCACCTTTTGCAGCACGGGCAAGATCGATTGTGTCAAGCCCTGGATGACAGAGTTTTGTTGCTGGTACAGAGCAACAATCATCTCGAAGACGGCCTCGTTCTCCTCGTAATCCTCTCTGAGAGGAAGGAGTTGGATCAAGACGGGCAGAACATCGTTGAGAGGCACGTTGTTGGCGTGTCTCTTGATCATGCGGGCAACACAGCCAGCCGAGTTGTCAAGCAGACGAGCCTCCTGCTGCTGGTGCAACAAAGGCTCAAGCTTGCCGAGGATTGTGTTGTATTGGCCTGTAATCTCACTCTCGTTGGTGCTCTTCTCGCAGAGGAGTCCAGTACCGTAAGCAGCATTGCTGCGAACCTCTGGGTCCTCGTCTCCGAGACGCTTGAGCAGAATCTTCATCAAGCTGGTCGTGTAGGGAGTGACGGATGCACCCATGTTGCCAATGGCCTCAGCAATGGTGCCGACAGCAGCGCTGCGCTCGTACTTCTCCTGTCCACTGATGAACTTGACGACGGGCTTCTCAAAGATTTGCCAGAGCTCGCCGAAAGACTCGCCGAGGGCGGCAGCAAGGCAGGTGATGACCTCCATGGCCGTCTCAATGACCAACCAATCATATTCGGATGACTCCAAATCAGCATCAAGCTCGTCCTCGCCATCGAGGTCTTGTTGACAGATGTGTCTCTTTTGCAAGATCGAGAGGACCATCTCCACGATCTGCTGAACGGGGGGAGCGGCGTTCTCGCCAATGCTGGCAGTCAGAATGGCGGGTCCACAGAGCTTGAGGGTGGCGGCAAGGTTGCGGTGAATGTCGGTGACGGTACCACTATTGCAACACAGTGTCAGTAATGTGTCCAAAACTCGAATCAAATCATGTTGCATAAACAAAATGGATCAAAGATCGAATCAGGAACAGAATCGCGTTCGCATCAAGTGCACATGAGTGCATCAAAGTGAGCTGGGTGTAACGAAGAGTAGTCATCATGGAAACGGGAGATGTAAATGAACAAAGAAAGGGGTAGAAAACATACCGATCGACTTCATCCTGCCACAAGGCAAGAGTGGCAGTCATGATCAAGCTACCGAGCTTCATCAAATCCTCAGTAGCCTGGACCTTGAGGGGAAGGCCAGACTGCCACTTGGCCATGCCGTTCTCCTCGGCCATGGCCCAGAGAGCAGCGTAGCCTCTCCAGAGAGTGCCAATGGCAGATCTGCGGACACCCTCAAAGTTGTGGTCAACGAGAGCGAGGACGGCCTCAACGCACTGCTGGAAGTAGGGCAAGAAGTGGCCACGGGTGTGGGTGAGGACATCACCGATGACCTCGACAGCAATCTCCTTCTCCATAGCGACAGCAGTGACGGCGCCGAGGTCATCCCAATCGTCCTCGTCCTCGTCATCGACGTCAATGGTCGTGTCATCATCAGCGCCAGCACCGACATCGGCAATCTTGACCTTCTTGCCGGCGATGGTGACCTCCTGACCAAGAAGCTCTCTTGCCTCCTCACCGAGAGTGACACCATCCTCGCTCTCGTCCTGCTGAAGGCACTCAATCAGACCCTTGACGACACCAGCAAGGTAAGGAGCAAACTTGTCGTCATAAACCTTGGACATGGTGCTCCAGAGAATGTAGCTGGTCTCGCGCAGTCTAGGGTGGTCGAGGTGAAGGGCCTCCTCGGAAGCCTGCATGAGAGGAGTGACGTAAGGCTGGAAGGGCTCAGCACCGACGGCAGACGCGATCTTGCCGAGCGAGTCGCAAACGACACCACGAAGCTCGAGCTCATCCTCGGAGTCTTTGAGAGAGACGAACTGGCCAAGAGTCTGCATGGTGCTCTCGAAGTAAGGCATGAAGGCCGCCTCGCCAGCCGAGGCGATGGATCCAGTGGCACCAATGGCAGCGATCTGGACCTTGACATCGGGGTGCTGGAACAGGGGGCTGAGTCTAGGGATGAGCTCACCGACGTACTTGGAAGCATCCTCCTTGTCAAGGCCCTCAATCATAGAGTCAATGGCCATGCAGCTCTGCTTGATGATGGCGAGGTTCTCGTCACCGGCAGGGCCATTGAGCTGCTGCATGGCCAAGTCGAAGTTCTTGACCAGAGCAGGAATAAGGCGAGCGTGCTCCTTGCCCATCTCCTCGGCGAGATCATCGGCAAGTCTGGCAACACCGTTCAGAGCAGCGGAACGAACACGGACCTCGGGATCCTCGAGCAGGTGGAGCACCATGGGAAGAATTTCGGACAGCTGAGTGCTGATGAAGTCAGGAGCACCCTCAACACACATGCCGAGAGCGAGGATACCAGCACGACGGTAGTCGGCGTTGGGGTTCTGGACGAAGGGGCCAATGGCGCGGAGAAGAGGAACGGCGACTTGGCTGGGAGGGAGGTTCTCGGAAAGAATGTCGAGGAGACCAAGAGCAGAGCGCGCAGGGGTAATGTCCTCGTCCTCGGCCGAAAGATCACCAAGCTCGGTGACGATCTGGAGAGAGGTGGTGGTGAGCTGCTCGCCGATACGCAGGCCCTGGACCTTCAGTTTGCGGTATCTGACGGCTTGCATGAGGAAAGACAAGGCCTGAGAACGCGAGTCGTCGTCGATGTTTGTGTTGGCCGAGAGCTGCATCATAAACTGCATGAGGTCGCCGAAGTGGGCGTTTAGGAAGGCCGACTCGTAGCTGAGAAGCTTGTTGAAGACCTCGAACGCCTGCATGGCTCGGTCCTCTTCGCCCTCGTCGACGGCCTGCTGCAGGACGCGGACCATGTGGGGAATGGTGGCCTGGAAGGCCTTGAGCGACTGGGGGTCCTCATCGGTGTCGAGAACCATGCAGAGCTCGGACAAGGCGAGCATTGTGTTGATTCTGACTTCGGCGTTTTCGGGATCCTGGATGGTCTTTGTGAAGAGCTGGAGCATGGCGCTCATGTTCTCCTGGAACATGTCGGGCATGGTCTCGAGAAGGGTGTAGATGATGTAGACTCCGACCTCGCGGTGGCCGGCAGTCTGGCTGGTCGAGGCTCTCTGGAGGAAATCAGGCAGATCGGACCATTGTCCATCTGCAAGGTCGATCTGAGCGATCGAGGCAATGACGCGGGCCTTGGAGTGACGTGCAAGAGACTGGTCTTCGTTGAGGGTCGAGTGCAGCAGCTGCTCGCGGATCTGAGGCTTCTGGTCGTTGGGAAGGTCGAGCCAATGCTTCTTGACAAGCTTGCGCGACTCGATGGCGGCCAGTTGGCGGAGGTTGGGGCTCTGGTGAGAGACCAAGATGTGGAGCAGCGCTGTGAGCGAAGCGGGGTTCGAGTAGTAGGTCTTGTTCAGTGTGGCGGTTGCGGCCTTGACACGCTCAGTGTCGGCTGTCATGACAAGTCAGCATCGAGGACAAATGCCGGCCTGGACAACTCACGCTGCATCAGACTCTCAAGGAGTCCAACAAACTGCTGCTCATCCATCTTGACGGGATCGAAGATCAAGAAGAAGAGAAAAGAAAAAGACAAGACAAGACAACAAAGGCAAGATGGAAAGCCTTTGGGAGGAGATGTCGAGGGAAAAGCGATGGTCCAAAAATGTTTTTCCCCCCAAATGCCAAATGATGGTCAAAGCGCGCCAACTTCGAGGGTCCCACCACCTCGTCCTCGACACGCCGACCCTCCGATGACCATACCATCTGCATATCACCTGCACGATATTCAACAATCTGTCATGGTCTTGTCAAACTGTATATGCTAATCAGATGAACCATCTCATTATTTGCCCATCAATAAACACAAGAAGCAACGTGTCATACAAGAGTCCCGCTCTTACTCAGGCAAATCGTCCAGCTTCTCTGCCTCTGCCTTGATATCGGCACTGAAGTTGATGCCAGCATCATCATTATAACCAACCGATTGGTTCATTGATTCCAGCTTGCCCGTGGTGTCGAGGATCAGCTGCTGAGCCAGCATCGATCTTGTGGCGATATCCTGGCCACCAGTCAGCACAAATCTCCTACTGTGCGCTATGCGTGTCGAATATACCATCCACGCTTCCCCTTTGGGGTTCCCTGGATCTACGGTTGCTACGAGCATCTGATATGTACGGGTAACAAAATCCCACCTATCAGAAGTTTCAGTATCTTGTAATTCTGTGTATAGTATAAGCCATATCCTACATGAAATACACTTTGTTCTTGCTGTTAGCAGGTGTAGAGAAGGTCTGCTGGCGATTCGGATCCATAGCAGGGTCATTGATCAACATCCTCATCAGATTCTGGTGAATATCGAAAACATGTTTGTACTTGGGAACAGCATTCTCCGGGCACTGCTGCTCCAAGAAAAACTCGGTGAACAGACCACGGTTTGTGGTTTGAGGATTGGGTGACACGTATACTGGCTGACCTGGAGGCATCTTTGCTGTTTTGTGCTTCTAGATCTGGTATAGGCTTGTAGCTGCGAACGTTGACATGGTTTGCAGAAGCTATCAAGGTGTTTCACAGCTCCGTGCCCAGAATGTGACATCATCGTGCGTATTGAGTTTTTGAGAGATCGGCAAGAACGCTTGAACGGCGATCTGGGTGTTCCTGTTGATCTCCATGGTTTCGTCCGCCAGAATCGATTCTTACGAGATGTTCATCAAAGCAAGGGTCATGGTATAGACCAACGTCCTGGAGTATCGAAACTACAGTCGTTGGCCATGTAGGTACCTTCGAGCATGGGGAGATCCATTACTCACTGACCAAGGTTTCTCGGAGCCATTTACGTTCGTGGTAGCTTTCGCGCATGACTTCACTGGTCTAACGTCTTGCAGGAAAATAGGCAGGTATGCGGAAGGCTTTTATTAGCATGCTTGATTCATGATTCTTCCATGTCCTTGATCATCCACTTTTGAGCCTTTCGCATACTTTGTTTCTCCCCGACATATCAATCGTTCGCCATGGGTTTTAGATCATTGTTGAAGAAGGCACTGACCGATGATGACAACAGCAAGTTCTACAAAGTCGAGATTGGTCAAGTCTTCCATGAGCGGTACAGAGTAGAAAGCCATCTTGGGGCTGGCAGATATGCTTCTGTATGGCTGGTCATTGATTCACAGTATGCTCGTTCTTCTGATTGGTTATGATTTCGCCGAAAACACACCGTACTGACAGCATTCAGAACTGGCGAACATGCCGCTCTCAAAATCCTGAACAGCGACTTCTACAATGGTCACCACCAGATCTTCGAATTAGAGGTCATGCAAAAGGTCACTGCTGTCTCCAATCAATCATCACATCCCGGACGGCACCATGTCACCTACCTCAAAAACCACTTCGACATTGAAGGTCCCACCGGCAAACACGTCTGCATGGTAATGCCACTACTAGGCGACAGCATAGCCGAGAAAGCCACCACGGGACACGTCTTACGCATCCCTCCCTCAATCGTCCGAAGAATCGTAAGACAAGTGCTGGAAGCATTAGACTTTTTACACGGCGAATGCGGTGTCATCCATACAGATCTGCAACCCTCTAACATCCTCAAAGACGACAAGGGCAAAACTCCGCAAGAGATCGATGAGCTCGTCCGCACACAGTCTTTGGATCCTGCTCTCAACGACCCGAATTTGCAATTCCGCTTGAATGATCTCGGGATCGCGTGTTTCGTGGACCAGCATCTCACCGACGATATTCAGTCTGAGTACTTGCGTGCGCCAGAGGTAACTTTGGAAGCACCCTGGGATCCGAGTGTAGACATTTTCAGTCTGGGTTGCTTGCTCTTCCAGTTCATCACCGGTGACTTGCCATTCGTGGGCCGACCCGGTCCTGGAGTTTCTGCAGACCAAGACCGCATTGCCACGCTTGTCAGCACCTTTGGGCCTATTCCTGATGTTGTGCTTCAGAGTGCTGCGCGGGGAAGAGAATATCAGCATGAATGCCTCAATGGACATGGATTCCCAATCTCATTGGAGACCTTGGTGGGCCAGAGTTTTGCGGGCGATCCGCAGGGTATGATGGCGATAGAAGAGTTGGAACTGTTTTGTGATTTTTTGAGGAAGATGCTGGCGTCGGACCCGCGAGAGAGACAACGTGCGGATGCCTTGGGTCGCCATCCATGGCTGTCGTATGCAGGATAGGCTTGGCAATTCTCTCGATGTTGATGTGTTTCGACGTTGAAAGACTCTCGAGATAGTTTGGGATGTTGCAAGCTTGGCTTCTGGTTCGAGAATTCAGGAGATCAGAGTGTGAACAACCACGTCAGAAGTTGACAATCGCTTTACCACAACTCCACGCCAAATGATAATCAGTTAAAAGAAAAAAAAGAAAAAAAAAGAAGAAGAAGAAGAAAAAATTGACAAACCCACATAAACCCAACAACCCTCACAATCAGAACTGATGGTTCATCCTCCGCAAACTACATGGCAAGCAGTGGCTTCTTTCTTATACGGTACAGTGTCTTGAGTGGAGCGAGATTTGGCAGAATAAACATTGAATGAGAACGACCATGGGCATGGCAAGAATGTTCATCTATCGTCGAGCATTTACAGCGAATATTACATTAGTGATTTTTATCAGCAGCAATCTCGACGCGCTTTCAGCATCTCAAGCAAAAATGCAATATATATATATACCCGAGCAAGATCTGAATGACATGAGCAACAATCTTCCGAAAAGCAGGAGCAAATCACAGCCATCCTACACACCAATCCTCCATCGACATCACGTCATCAAGTAACTATACCGGCAACATACTCCATATCATCGAGACTGGCTTGCCAGATACTCAGCAAGATCAAGACCCACTTGCTCTTCTGTTTCGTCATTCTCCCCAAGCATCTACACATCCGTCCGTTGGAATCTTTGACATCGAGAAAGACCCGAGCATCATCATCAAACAAAGGCACGCCTTTCTAAGACGCAAAAGTTGCATTGATGAATGGAGGATTGTCATGGGTAAGATCGGCAAGCACAAAATGATGCACGTTGCCTTCACGGTACGAAGACATGACACGGCAGTACAACTCGAGAAGGACGTCTTGGCTTTCTCGAGCTGCTTGACAGCCTACGTTCAGAGCTTCGCCTAGGCAGAATAGGGTGCGGAGGCAGGGCGAAGAGGTGAGACCAGGGATCGGAGAATTCGACTTCAGGGCTGGTGGGAAAGAGCCACGGATAATTCTCTTAGGAGTCTGGAGAGAAGATGCAGTTGAAGACGATCCTGGCCGGGAAGGAGATAGTGTTGCCGTTGAACCAAGTGTCAACGTTCCTGGTGTGCTGGAGAATCCATCGCCTTCTGCTGTGCGATGGAAGGTGTCGCCTTCTGTTGAAGATGACGAGACGGGTCGGGACCAAGCGGTTCGAACACTATGTGGGATTTCTGCAACATCTCCGGTTGAAGGAGATACTACAGCCGTACCAGGGGTTGGTGTGCTTCGAGGAGAAATACTGTTCCAATCAAAGTCGACATCTGCAAGTTCTTCAAGCCATGCGCTGCAATATCGGAACGAAACTGTCAGCGAGAAGAAAGTGACATCAGGCGGAGAACAATCCACATTTGATAAATACCTTTGAGGCGATGAAGCGTCGGTAACACCAGCCATGAAAAGGTTTCAAACGCGGTTGAAAAACGTGGAAAGCGGGTAGGTCGTTTCTTTTGTTTCACCAACCTACATATGAAGAGGGGTTGCTGCTTGCAGATAGATCGAGACTTGACAGTTGAAGTCATGCAGTTGCTATATCTGTGCATTCAAGCATGAGGCGTCTTATGGCCTCCGGAGCAGCGAACGTTCGTGCAGATTGTCGATGGTTTGCCGTAAATTATGGCTGACTTTTGAAGTTCAATGTCGGGATACGGTTGGTCGTAAGAAGCCCTGGTCTGTCCTCTGAGATAAAATTCTCGTACACAGGAGCGAGCCCAGGTGCCCGATATTAATAGCAGCAGTTGTTGGTAATACAGAGTAAAGTCCAAGAAGCAAAGAAGCATTCCGGATTTAACCTCCGCAATCGGGCTGCAGCGGGCCGAAGTCGAAGCCATCGGGCTGAAAGTGGGGCATCGATGGAGTGACGGCAGTGCTCACCGACAACGTTCCCAAATCACGCTGGCCAACAACAAAACGTCTTTATCTATTGCGGAAAAGGTCCTTGTGAAGAGCTGCCTCTGATACTTGTCGACCTTCACTACACCGAAGCTCCTGTGCGATCATCGAAGAAACGCTCCTGCCTCGCGTAAGCGCAATCCTTGGTGAACTAGCAACAAAGAAGGAAGTGACTGTTCCTGCTTATCGGCTCCTCAGTCTGCGGTTCTGCCTCCTGCTAATCCCAGTTCGAAGACGCACCACGGGACGCCATCTGACTGCACATCCTGATCGATAAAATTCTTGTGGTTGTCTTGCTGTTGTGTCAAGGGTCGAAAAGTCCTCTTTATTCCTTTAGGTGAGCCACGCTTCCGAGATGGTATTGGGTCCTGCGTCATTGGGTCATCTTTGCGCCGTAAAATTGATACCATGGTTCTTTGCAAGCCTCAAGCCATTATGCCGCTCTTGCATATGTTGTCATGTTTGGAAAAGGCTGATGTTTGTATAATCCCCTGACAGCTGGGCATAGGCTTAGACGGCTCGAAAGATCTACGCTATCACGGATCCCCCATTTCCCACCACGAAACTCATCTCTGACCACAACATACGGACTTTTCGTGACGCCATCACTGGTTTAGCTGCACCTCTGTCAAGTCTTGTACCTCGCTACTACTGCTGGTGCATACGCTGGTGAATCACCACCATGTTGGGAAGCTCATCGGTATGTTACACTTTCGTGTTCAGTCAATTATTTATCCTCCACCTATCCCCATCGTTTCCAACGTCTTTGCTCTCTTGGTTCCATGACAAAGAAACACACTCTTCACGTTATGGAGTTCTTCAATTGGTGCATGGCCTACCCGTGTCCATATGGTCCTTGCACACCTACCGAAGTCGACGAGTGGAAGAAAGAATGTGAAGCTATACACGAAAAGCGTCGACAGAAGAAAGAGCTCAAGAAAGCAGCCAAGTGCAGAGCTCTAGGACCACCCACTCGCCCCCCACCAAAATATTCTGCCCTTCCATGTCGTCTCTCTCGCTACTCCATCTCTTGCCCTGCCTGCCGTTTGCGTGATTTAAAGTCGATACTAAGACAGTGGATCTTGCAACAGAGAAAGCCATATTCGGCTGTGTCAGTGCAAATTGACCGCCTCACGAGCGAACAATTCGAGGAGGATGATCTCAGTGGCATTATTGATTTGATCGAGGTTATTCGTATTCAGTCTTCGGGTCCGACGGAAGCTGCCAGAGCTATTCGCAAGAAGCTGTGAGTCTACTATCATCATCCACCCGAATCAACGTTGACGCAGCATAGCAAATATGGCAATGCTCATCGCCAGATCAGAGCTCTCAACATCCTTGACGGTCTGATTCAGAATGCCGGCAACCGATTCCAAAAGACGTTTGCCGATGAGCCCTTGCTAGAACGTCTCCGTCTGATGGTTCGTGACGACATGGTCGACCTCGAAGTACGAAACAAGTGCAACATCCTCTACCGCCAGTGGGCTGCAGCCTACAAAGACACGCCCGGCCTCCATAACATCGCTACACTCTACAAGCAGTTACCTCAAAAGCCCCGCCCCCGCCATACCCAGGCACAATCCAAAGTCCTTCGCGAGACAGAAGCAGATGCACACGAGGACCCCTCACCCACTCCCCCGCCAGTCCAATCTCGCGGCCACTCACGCTCAAGCTCTGCCGTCAACGCCTCATCCTCAACCCCCAAACCAGTAATCCTGACCCCAACACCGCACTACTCCATCCGGGACGCCGTCAAAGCATCCACCAAGAAGAAGGACAAGACCACTACTCAAAAATTCAACTTTGAAAAGGAGAAACCAAACATGATTCAAAGCATAGCCCAAGCCTCGATTGCATCCACAAACCTGCTCAATGCACTTCAACTCATCAACCGCGAAAACGAGCGCGTGTCTGAAAACCCCGAAGTCATGAATCGCTTTGAGACCTGCAAATTGCTGAGAAGAAATGTATTGAGATACATTCAATTGGTCGAAAGTGACGAGTGGATCGGCAGTTTGTTGTCCGCAAACGATGAATTGGTCAAGGCACTCACTAGCTACGAAATCATGGATAGATCTCTCGACGACGACAGCGATAGCGATGCTTGGGAACACATGCCTGACGATCACAGTCACGCCACTGGCGCAGAGTCTCAACTCGCGGGACTCAAACTCGGTGGCGGTGTTGCAGAGGAAACTGCGCCTCCTAAACCTCCACGACCTACCAATCTAGCTATGCCTGCCGTCCCTGACTTCAACGGCAAGGCGAGAGCAGAAGATAGTGACGAGAGCGAGAATGAATACGAAGAGGATGATGAGGACAATCCTTTTGGAGACTCGAATGCGGTCAAGACTCCTCATATCGAGAGGCCTGGTATGACGTGGAAGAAGGTCTAGTTGGCCTTGAAGCATCCATCTCGTGTGAGCGGGTTTTGATGAAAAGGCTGGCGTGTGCTTGTTGTTTATTATTCCTGTGTCTTTTTTTTTTGTTTTTGTGCTTAGTTCTGTTTTGTTAGTTTTGTCGATACCTTTTCCAAGCTCTTCTCTGCGAGGGAAGTGATGATTCCATTCATCAAGATCCATTTCGTGTAGACAATCGATACGAGAAAGTCTTGAGTGATGCCTCACGCCGACAGATTTCTTGACGTGTTGCACAGAGTCCACATACACGTTGATACCAATCAGGACACACTCAACAGTCGTAGGTGGACATGCTATAAATTCGCACCTGGCAAAAGTAAAAGCCCATCCCATTCAAAACACCATCCTACCCTCAACACCAAAAAAAGAAATCCAGCGCTCAAGAAACAACCCAATCACGTCAGATAAAACGTCCCAATCCAACTATCCCTCCTGCCAAAAGCCCTCTTCCAAGGGCTCTTGACCATTCTCCTCCAAACCCGCTTGATCCCCTTCCTCACCCCCTTCTTCCTTTTCTTTGTTTCATCTCCCGACTTCTGCGTAGACCTTCTCGGCGTCCCGGTCTTTACACATCCCGCTGGCCCGTGCGAATGCAAATGTTCGCATAACTGCACGTCTCCCTGTCTGTTGATGCCGTGGCTTTGTGCGTGGGTAGGGGGTGGGTTGCTGCTCTACATGATTGTGCAGGGGATGATGCAGCAGGAGCAGTCGTCGCCGCACCAGCAAGGCAGTTTTACGCCTGGGGTGATGCGTTTGATCGGTGCGGAGATGGAGGAGGAGGAGCTTGCAGAGGACGAAGAAGATGAAGAGGTGAGGGAGGTCGAGGTCGAGGTCGAGAGGGTGGTCACTTGTTTGGGCATTTTGTTGGCGGTTGGGTTTGAGTGAACGGGTGTGTGAGCAAAGGTCGAGTTTGGGTTTTCGTCGTGTATACGAGGTTTTTGGTTGAGCTGGGAAAGGAGTGGGGTTCAGTTGTTCTGCTCTTTCCTTTGCCGTCTGGCCGTTCGTGTTTCGCGTGGTCAAGGTCAGACGGTCGTCAGATGTACACTAACCCCTTGTCAACTCTTCTTGGCTCGTCGAATCTCAGTCTAGTCGCAGCTCGAGTGTTTTTGTCAAAAGAAAACAAAAAGTCGTCGTATGTAGTAGTAGGTAAGTAGAAGTATCTAGGAAAGGAGAAATAGGCCAGTTCGAAAAGAGCAGGGTGTCTCACGGGCGGCCTTGATCTAAAGGTATATCCGTACCAAGAAACTTGATTCATGCATTCCCTCGGCAAAAAGGGAAGGACGAGAAAACGCAGTCATACGTCACCACCTGAGATCAGCCATGGGGAAATTGCTGTGGCGCTGGGTATTGTGGCGTAGGGTATTGTGGCGTCATGGTTGAGCTGGCCATATCGTGGTTGATTGAGTGAACGAATACAAAGCACTTCAAAAGACAATTTTGCATCGCCTTTTTGGTAAAGATGAAATGTGTTCACTAAAGAGAATAGAAGGATTGATTTATCGGAAGAAACTCTTGCTGTGTGAGTGACCCTGGTCGAAACTGTGAGGCATGAGAACAACTACCATGAAGAGGCTATCTGTCCAGCAAGACTATATTGAGTATACTTTGACTACGCAAAATTGATGCTCACGTTGTTCTTAGCATCATGACATGTTAATGTCTGTGGACATAGCGTCGACTTGCTGAGAACGAAGAGCCACACAAGTTGTCTGATGTCCATCAAAGTTTTTGTGAAACTTTGTAAAACTTGTGGCATGCGAGATAACTTCAAGATTGTTTGGATATGATATTGATGATACATAAGAGAGAACAACGCCATTGCCCTATGCTATATCTCGCGAATGAAAAGTGATCGACTTCCAGCTTAATACTCGTCAGAGTAGTACTCCTCATCAGGCATCAAAGCACGATAACGTCTGCTAGCAAGGTCCTGCTCGAGACCGCCATCAGTGTCCGGGTCTGCATAGCCTGAAAGAATTGTTAGTCATGACGGACAGACACAAATTAGCTGGGAAATAAACTTACCAACTCCGCCAAAGAAGCTCAAAGCAACAGGCAAGAAGACTAATGCGTGCAGAGCAGCCCAGATGACAAGTGCAAGCCAGACTCTGAAATAGTAGATTTCAAAGATCTTGCTGCGGGTAAAAGCAAGTACAAAGACACCGAGAAGCTTGGTAACAGTGATGCCCGAGAAGACCGAAGCACCAACATTGACGAGAGCAGCCCATGCACGAGCGTCTTTACCGCGGAAGCTGTGGCAGCGCTCGAGGAGAGAAGGCGAAGGTACTGAAAATGCGCGGGCGATGTGAGCGCAGAACTCGACAGAGATGCCGACACAGATGATGAGATTGACGAGAGAGACGGCGTTGAGCGAAACACCAGCCAGTGACATCGTGCCGATAATATCGACAACGGCCATACCTACCGTGATGGTAACGACGAGACCGGTAGCCAGAGACCCAAGTAAGGCACTGCTCAAGACAAGAATGAAGCCCAGGGCACCTCCGATCAGACCACCAGAGAGGCGTACGATAGAGACATACTGGTCGAAGAAGATATAGAACTTGCTGTAAGGGAAGACTTCAACGCCAGTACGCGAATGAATATCGCTTGCAATACGGCGAGCAGACTTGTATGCAGCGATGAAATCGCTCTGGCTGTGCATGGGTGTGTGCGAGGTACGGAAATGCGAAGCTGGGATACTCAGAGTTTTGTTGTCGACAACCAGAGCGTCTCCGTAGGCAGCCTTGCCAGCCAATGGACATTCGCTTGTAGTGGGAGACTCAAGCCAGCGTTGTAGATATGAAACAAATTCTTGTCCCTCGGGCATACCGTAAAGGGTCACATTCCAAGCAGGATTGCGATTCTCGAAACAAGTGTGTGATCCATCAACGCAACACTCTTCGAGAGAAGGGTTCAGCCAGAAGAAGAAGTCATCGATCCAACTGGCAGTCGCATCAGAGATGTAGCTAATCTCGGGTCGCTTACGTTCCTGCTCAAGAATGTTTGCAAGGGAGAACTCCTCACAAGTGGAGAAACGACCACAAATTTCTTGCTGATGTTGACGAGCAGTAGCGTTGAGGTTCTTGGTGACAAAGTAAACTGGAGGCCCGGCCTCGAAATAGTCGTAGAGGTCATCAAAGTACTTGATGAGGTAAGAGTCCGAAGGAATGGCGATACGCTGGTCGAGTCCCAGTTCGACATTAGGCAAAAGCGCCAGACCGATTGTGAAGAAGCCAAGGAAAATGGTCATGATAGCAGTCTTTGTCTTCTTGCCTAGCAGAGCAGGGGCGTAGGTCTTGCGAATGAAACGTTGCAGCGAACCTTCCTCCTCAATGCCAGCCAAACCAGGTATTCCGGCAAGTCCCAAGGTATGCTGATCTGCCCCCTTCACCTTAACGAAAGGGAAGCAGTCGGCACGACCAGCCTCAACACGCTGTTGGTTCAGAGTCAAGACTGAGATGAACATGGTCACCTGCAGAACTGCGTTGATGAAGACAGCACCAGCTGCATACGCGGCAAAGTTGCGAACAGCTGGCATGCCTACGGCGGCACCGAGAGCGAATGCAACAGTCTCAGTGGTTGCGGACAGGAGGATGCTGGGACCCATACGTCCGAGGGCTTTAGCAATCCTCTCACTGACTGGTTCGTCAGCATGGCTTATGTTGACACGCTCGAACTCGTGAACGATGAGGAAAATATTGTCAACGCCGACTGCCAGAACCAGGAAAGGAATAACTTCGGCAATAATCAGAGTCGCCTTGACGCCAGCAGCAGCGAAAAGGCCAACAGAAGCCGAAACGGACATGAGAACGATGAGGATTCCAACAACACCAAGCATGAACTTGGACTGGACGAAAGCATTTGCCGGGTTTCTCAAAATGTCTCTCACAGTCAAAGTAGTGGCGCCCAACGCAATGGAAGCGTACAAGAACATGATCAGATAACTGACAGCAACGATCTTGGCATCGGTGTTGGTCGACTTGTTGAGCTCCTGCTCCAGACTGATCTCAGTGTTGAAAGACAGACGAAGGCCACGCTCTGAAGCCTCTTCTTGAACCGTGAGTAAAAGTCCCTTCAGACTCTGTTCCCAGTCCATGGCTCTCTCGAGCTCGAAGGTACCTTCAGCATGATTGGTGACAGCCCATGTGACGACCATGGCTGTGGAATCGATTACGCTCTTGTTGTACCCACCGAAAAGGTATCGAGGGTTGAGTGGCTGCTGGAAGTCAGGCAGGCAATTGACAGGAGTGTCTGCACAAGCCTCGAGATCCTCAGCCCAAAGATCAGGATCGACACCATAAAAGTCACCGCCAAAGTACCCGGTCAGCGACTGAACGACGCAGGCATCACCAGTAGGTTTGTAGCAGACATCGTCGAGGGTGTAACCACCGTCGATCGATTTCATTCTACGGATGCGATTCTCGACATCGAACCACCAGCTCAGGGTATCGTAACTCAAAACAGGGCCAGGGCCAGTAGCCAAGGTGTCATTGACCAGGAAAGCTTGTTCGGCTCTGAAAAAGGGACCGAATGATTTGTCAAAGAAAGCCTTCTCTTTGGCAGCCTCGGAATCAGGAGATACCCAGAGCTTGACAGGATCGGTCTCAACGGTGAAACGCATCCAGCCTAGGCTGAGCAGTGCGACGAAGATGACAGAAGTGCTAATAGTGATGGCAGGGAAGTTGGCAGCCATGCGACCAAGACGAGAGAAAATCCTGTCGCAAAGCGTGTTCAGAGGGTAGCTTCTGGTGGGCTTCTCAATCAAACCGGCTTGATGGACAATGTCACCTTCATCCTCATCATCACTGGGAGAGGCATCCTGCAACAGTCTCAAGCGCTCGTTACGGCTCTTGGTGTGTTTGGCATATGCTACATGGCCAGAGACAGCGAGGATCAAGAGGAACAAGAAGACAGAGTAAATGATGATGACGGCGAAGGACAAGCATGGCAAAACGCCAACCTTGCACTCGTGAGCTTCCTTGACAGATGGCAACTCGGGACAAGATGCGGCACAATCGACACAAGCACAACGATATCTTTCATCGGTGCTGTTGCATGGATGCGCCTTGTCAGATCCAGGTTTCATGCCAGGAAAGTCAGCCTCGCTAGGGACAGGGAAGTTGATCTGGAAAGGACTTCCAAAAGGCTTCTTGTCGCCCAGAAATTTGAGAAACTGGGTGTAGTTCTTTGCCCCGCCACCGATCAGATCCATGGCCTTTCCTCCAGTCGCACCAAATTTGACGTCCTTGCAGCTGTTGTAGAAAGCGCTTCCGTAATCTTCAGAGATGAGTTGGTCGAGTTCGGTGACTAACAGTTTGTCGCCTTTGGGAGTGGTTTTGGTGACGTTGACGAACAGGGATTGGTCCGGGGAGCAGGTGAAAGAGCAGAAGAGGTTGAAGAAGTTATCCTTGCAAGCAGGGCATGCGCCAATGATGGATTCGGCACGTTTGAGGTTCGAGCTGAGAGCGTCTAGCTGCTCGTCGGTACAGCATACAGGACCTTCAGCCCACTTGTCGCCGCAGATGGAGACAAGCGTCTTGCGCGTGGTTGCTGTGGGTTCCTCGGCCAGACCATTGTCAGGACATGGCAAGTCTGATCCGAAGAAGCCTTGTTTGCCACAGTGCCCGCGAATGGCGCACCTTCCTGCTTCGTGCTTGTGTGTGAGCCCGTCTGATGGCGCTGATGCCTCGGTGGGCGCATTGAAGGCGACAGCGAAGGCCGTCTGGTGTCTCTCAGCAGAAGCCGATGCAGATAGCAGGCTCAGACCCGCCACTGCGAGACATGGCCGTGTCAGTCTCATATCCTAGCTCTTGAAGTGTATTTTGCGATTGTGATAGGTCGTGTTCGTTTTGGATGAAAGACGGTGCTGAGGTCGTGTTTCGAGCTTGTCAACGGCCAGGCACCGAGGTGGCCGGGGCTGCGGAGTCTGGTCTGGCGTGCTATCGGATGCTTCTACGCCGCGGATGGTGTTGCGAAGTGCAAGACGGAGAAGGAGATGATTGAACTACCACTTCACAGCGACCTTGATCTTGTCAAAGGCGTAGATCAAGGTGCTGCCACCAAACGACTCGCTCGCTCTTGCCCAGTGACAGGCCGCCTCCGCGTTTGCTCTCCCGCGCTTTGCAGATCCAATGACGCTGCCAAGATCAGCCACGATTTGCTCACCAGCCTCATCAATCATCCCTTGTTCATCTATACCACACTCTGACACTCAGGCACTTTGTACTATTACATTTTTCTTCGTCTGTATAATGACGTTCCATATAGCTAGCAGGGCTCCTAGCCTTGCACTCATTCCAAAATCGCCCTCATGCTTTTCTTCCATGTGAATTCGTCAAGTAGTCTCTGCTCATGTCATCTCTATGCCCACCTCTTTCACCACGGCGCCGCTCCCGTACTTGAACGTGTTTCCAAGAATTTGGACAACACTAGGCTGTGCGAGGTTACCATCTAGTCGCGCATGCTTCATATAATCCTCAATCATGCCTGCGACTCACCGCCACCAGGAGCTGCGCTCGACGAGGCGCCACGACCTCCTCTGCCTCCGCGGCCGCCGCGATCCATGCCTCCACGACCACGGCCGCCACGGCCGCCACGTCCACTGCGACCTCCCTCGCTGTCGGACTGCCCACTACGGTATCCGCTCTGCTGGCCAGATGCATTGCGTGAGCTTCCCCATGTGCCTGCCTGGAATCCGCCACGGGCTGGGCGTTGCTTGAACTCGCTGATTCTCAGTGTCGAGTACTTGCTGTCCGAAGCGGGACTGCGCTTCAGCACTTCCTGCATCTCTTCGTGAGAGCTAAAGCTGGCGATCCAGAAGCCCTTGCTGGTCTTCTCCAGCTTGGTTATCTTCTTCTGGTCCTCTTCGCTGAAGATCTGGCGAACATCGGCTTCGTCGTCGGTACCGTTAATGGGAGGGATGAAGATAGATTGGCTCTTGGGCACTTCTTGGGGCTTGGGTGCATCGGCTGATGGAGCGGCAGGAGCATTGGAAGTCTTCTCCTCGGTCTTTGCGGGTGCCGGAGTACCGTTGGTAGGAGCTGTAGGCTGAGGGGTTGCGGCAGGCTTTGCTGGTGCGGGAGAAGATGCTTGTTGAGGGGTGGCAACAGGGGCTCTGGCGGCTTGATGAGGGCCTGTCGAACGAGAAGGTGCGTTGGCGGGAGCAGAGGCGCCTGCTGCAGCGGGGGGACCTGAAGAAGTAGGGGCATTGCTAGGCGTAGGTGCTGATGCTGCGACGGGCGCAGCTGATTGTTGTGCTTGAGGGGCTTGTGCAGGCTGGCCAGGGCGTTGGGCAGGTTTTCCGGCACGGTGCGAGAAGTTGAAACCTTGAGCCTTCATCTCAGTTCCAATTCTGCCCTGGTCAATGTCGAGCAGCAGCCAGCCAAAAGCGGCATCGGCCAAGTTGAAGTTCCACATGTTCTTGAAGGCGCTCTCATCCACGACACCGCCCTGAGGACCAGTGTAGCCGCCGCCGAAGGGATTGCCACCATTGGCGACCGAAGGCATCTTGGCGACCAAATCAAGCGCGTTGTGGAGAAGACGCTGTTGTGACTCATTCTCTGCAACAGCAGGTTCGACCTCGCTCTTGACAGTTTCCCAGACATCGTTAAAGGAAGCCTTGGAAGCAGCCAATTTGCCACGGTAATGATCAAGTGTAGGGTTGACGCTAAACTCGTTGTAGGAGCTGCCGTAACGGAAGTGCAGACCGGCTGAGATGGAAAAGTCGGCTTTGAGGGTGACGGCCAGTTGGTTTAGCAGACCCTCACGAGCAGGAGATGCGTGTGTGACGAAAACGCGGGTTTCTGTGGGGTCGTAAACGCGGTTGGCTGTGTCGATGAGTTCGCCAATCTGTAGGAGAGTGGTCCACATGGTTCCCTGTCCTCCGGCGATTGTGGTACGGCCCTCACCATTGTCGAAGAGCTTGTGCATGACAACGGCGCCTCCTAGACCCAGCAGACGCAATTTCACGCCACCGATATCGAGTAAGCGGGCGTGCGACTCATCAATGACGAACAGGTTGTTGATCTTGTATTCGCCCGAACGCAGCTTTTCCAGAACCGAAACGTCCTCGCAGGCTCCCCACACTGTGTAGACAGGCTTTTCAAGAGTATAGGTGCCGTTCAAGAACTGCGGGAGTTCCGACAGAGGCAGAGCCTCACGCTGGAAGCGTTCCTTGATCGAAGACTGGGCAGGGGCGCGGGCGATGTCGTTCTTGACACTGTCATTCAGAAGAGGAGAGTATTGCGCAACATGTTTGAGAGTCCTGCTTCGGGTCAGCTGATGGTAGAGGGCGATTGAGCAAAGCTACTCACTTCTCAGCGATGCGATCAAGTGAAGTGTTGTCGTAGAAGCCAAAGTCACCGGTGTGAATGATGTAGTCGGCTCTTGCGTTACGGGCGAGTTCGTTCAAGGATCTGAGGTTGCCTGTCCCGTCGTCTCAGTATTCGATCCATCATTCTTGCCATCGATCTGAAGACTCACCTCGCACGTCGGCAATGCAGAGGACTCTGGCGCCACCAGCCTGCACCACGCGACCTTGGTTAGGGAGAAGTGGCGTCGCTCCGGGAACAGGGCCAGATGGCTGAGAAGAAGTGCCGTTCGGGATGTAGGCCTGGCTGTATGCGCGCGGTTGGGTGGGTGGTTGCTAGACATGAAGCATAAGCACTGAATCAGGGATATAGTAGGTAGCAAACACAATGGACACGACTGCGGACTTACAGCCATGAGGAGTGTTTTGGGATGATGCGCTTTGCTGGGGGTATCGAATTAGGAAGCAGAGTGCAAAGCAGAGGTCAGACAAGGAATACACAAGTCCAAAGTCAGATGAACAACAGGAAGGAAGGCGCGATGGATGTCGAAAGTGAGAGCTTCCTGTCGTTTACTCTCCTGCCACCGCAGTTGCCAGACCGCACAGACCAAGCCCATGATGCTTGGCACAATTCACCTCCGAGTGAGATGCTCTGCATGCTGTCTAACTTGTTCATCACTTGAATCCTCGTCACTTTGATTGAGGGACAGATCATTTGAGCAGAATCAATTTGGTTGATTGAATATCTATACAATATCGATCTGGTTTGTCAACCTTTGTTCAAGCATTATCATCTCGAAAACATTGTCCAAGCTCCAACCAAACTGGCGCGGCGTCGGCCTCCTTTTCCACAAGATTCTTCCCGAGGCTCCTTCATCTCCACCTAGTACTCCATGGCATCTTCGAAAAGATTCCTCAATTGTGCCCTCTCTTCATCCACGTTCTGCATATCCAGACTGGGTGCCAGCATGAGCACTCTTGCTTGTGGCATAGTTCCTTCCACCAATTGATCTATATCGCCATTGCCGAAGCCGAGAGCTTTGAGACCTCGAGGCTGGTCACCCAGATCAACCAAGAATTTGGCCAACGCTTCGCTCAAGACTTCTCCAGCACTTTCTTTCTTGACCTGGCTAACGTCCACACCGAAGCATTCTGCTGCGGCCAAATGTCTTTCTGGGTTGCTTGGGCCCGTAAATTTGAAAACGGCTGGCGCAGTGACAGCGACACTGACACCGTGGGGGATGATGGGATGATC
Organism: Aureobasidium sp. P6; assembly: GCA_003992365.1. Lineage (NCBI taxonomy): Eukaryota > Fungi > Ascomycota > Dothideomycetes > Dothideales > Saccotheciaceae > Aureobasidium > Aureobasidium sp. P6. The sequence continues at coordinate 445,431 of RZIQ01000003.1, read as the reverse complement.
GACCTCGTAGCCATTGTGCTTGTAGCCAGGGTTCTGGCCACTCACAGGGTAACTCATGCCGTGACACAGATGTACACCAGCGTTGCCAAAACCGACACCGGCCAGTGTCGCTGCTAGCAACATTTTGCTTTGTGCTTCGTGATCATCCGGATCCTTAACAGCTCTAGGCAAGTACTTGACGGTATCTCTCAAAGCCTGCAGACTGAAAATGTCTGAGATGGGGTTTGCACCTTGGTATGCTGGGCGCTCAATTGGGTTCTTCGGTCTTGGTGTACGTTCATGGTAAGGGATCGCAGTCCAGGACTCTAGCGAGTGGCACAGTACATCGAGGCCACTAGAAGCGTGCACAGCCGAGGGCATAGTTCGAGTGTTGAGCGGGTCACATATACCCAGTGTTGGCTTCAGGTTTCGATGCGCGATACCTGTCTTTGCTTTTTTGGACACCAAATCGAAGATGGCTGTGCCTGTGGTCTCGGATCCTGTTCCCGCTGTTGTAGGCACTGCGACAAGTGGCTTAAGTTTGCCTTGAATGGGCAACCCTCTTCCAAGAGGAGCATTGACGAAGTCGAGGAAATCCGCCTCGGGAAATGAAGTGTACAGGTTCATAAGCTTTGCTGTGTCGATGACTGAGCCACCACCAACAGCGAGGAAAGCGTCCGGGGCGTACGGTTTGGCGAACGCAATTGCCTCTTTAATGCTAGATGCATGTAAGTTGCAAAGCTTCTTCAAAACTTCATATGATTACACTTACGAGTGGTCCTTTGGCTCGACTCGACATTTGCTGTACACCTCATACTTGATTCCCTCCCTGTCAAGACCTTCCTGAACCTGCTTCATGGCAGTCAAGTGCAACACAGTGCCATCAGTCACAATCATGACCTTCTTGGCTCCCATGTTCTTGAAGTCCATGCCGACCTCCTTGGTGCAGCCAGCTCCGAATCGAATGCTCGATGCTGCCATTTCAAATGCATACTCTTTCTGGTGCGAATAGTCGATCGGGGTCGCGAGCGCGCGCCGACCTTGGGATATGCTCAACGGGTTGTGGTGGTGTCCTGGGTTGCTGTGGCAAGGGCATCCTGGTCCATGTGTGCCTACAGCACGTAGGAGGTTGAGAGCCCTGGTTGCTCTGGTCGGTGCTATGCGAATGGCTGCCATCTTTGCGGAGTTGTTTGAAGACTCTTGTGTCTACAGGAAGAGAAACGAAGCGTCTCGCGACATGTTTTGAACAGACATCATAGGGTCATGTATGCGGGGGTTGCGGTTATTGCGGGGGTCCTCGATGTGGAGTCAAGACATACCGACGAGCCGCGTGAGCCGTCACAGATCTCTCAGAGCGAAAGCACGTCTTCTGAACCAGGTGTACAGAGAAAGGAACCCGAAGGAGATATTATGGCTAGGATGGTACATCAGCTGGCTTTGCTGCCTGGGCCTGCTCCTGTTCGAGAGATTCTATATACTGTACAGGAATGTGCTTCGGAGGAGCATTTGATCTCCGCAAGACCGAGGTACGATTGATACCCCCACAGCGCGGCCTTCTCCCCTCGAGGCATCTGCGACTGTCACTTGCGACATCGGCGAGATTTCCACATGTCTTCCAGAATGCAACGTGCTAGAGACCAAAGAATTCCAGACACATGCTACGACAATTTATTACAGACGGCGAGTAAAGGATTTGGAATTTGGTCAACAAATTCCAGTGACAGACAATCAAGGCCGGAGTTTGCGCTCTGCCGCACGACTTGCTGTTTGCCTAGCAGCGTTTCTTGAGTTCTGCCAATGCTGTACCACCCGACACGAGCGTCTCCTCTCTCAACATGGTCATCGCTGGAGGATGTGATATGATGGCTTTCCATATTACTCCTCGATCTCATCATCATCGTCATCGTCATCAGCATCCTCATCCTGCTTCTTCTGCTGACCAGAAAGCTCCAAATACTGCTCAATCAGATCCTCCACCATGTCCTCCACACCCTTCAACTCAATGCCAAACGTCTTTTCCGTCTTCTCCTTGCTGCAAATAACCGGCTTGGTAGGAACATCACCGGTACAAGGCAAAACTCCCTGAGCCACCTCATCAGGGAAAATCTCCTTCGTGATCCTGTTGACATCATTCCACTCGACCTCCTGACCAAACAAGTACTCTCCGGCAGGAATCCTCTCTTTGCTCAACGCAGCAAGGTGGATTGCAGCCACATCCTCAATATGCACCACAGACGCAACTTCTGCCGGCGAGTCTTTAGGCGTCAATCCCAATGCCATGCGCAAGAACAGCACGTTGGAAGTACTCAATAGATCTGCCGTCGAAGTCGCGAGTTCGTTTCGTCCTTGGACGTACGTGGGACAGATGTTGACGACGTCAAAATCAGGCTTGTGGTCTTGCATCCACTGTTTCGAGTTCAGGAATGCAGAGGTTTTGGCTGCCACGTACGCGACCAGTAAACCAGGGTACGGCGGCGCGATTTCCGAGTTGACGGTCTGTTCGGTGACGATTTCGGGCTTGTCGACGGCATTGACCAAAAGTTCGGGTTTGATGAAGATGGCGCAGGAGGAGGTCATCACTACTCTCTTGATAGTCTTTGCTTGCTTTGCCGAGTGCAAGGCCGACACCGTTGTGTTGATTGCTGGTTCAACGAGTTGTTCCCATTGCTCTGTAGGGCTCAACGACGCGCTTGAGAAAGGCACTGGTGAAGCAGTGTGGATCATGTAATCCGCACCTGCGGCCGCTTCATCCAGAGCACCTTTTACACTGAGATCCGGCACGACGAAGAAACTGCATCTGGGTGTTCCGCGCGTGAGAGACTTGAAGCAGGGGTTTGCGCGCACGAGATCTGCTTTTGCGGCGCTGCGCACGACGATGCGGATGTTGTAGTCGTATTGGAGTGCTTCTTGCAAGATTGCGAAGCCGCAGAAGCCGGTCGCTCCTGTGAGAACGATTGTTTCGACAGACATTATTTTTGTGGATGGTGTAGATGGGGGGAGATGTAAAAGTTTGAAAAGGTTGTAAATACAAGAAAAAGAAAAATTCGTGATCAACAAGCCTGGCGCGATATCTGGGTCTATAGTAGTTTTTAATTCAGGATAGATTGAGGATTACTATTTTCCTATTCTTGGCGACAGGCGAAAGGGGGCTTGGAATGATTGATTGAACACTGGAGCTCCTGACCTTTCAGACAGTGAAAACAATAGTGTCAGAAGCAATCCGGCCGCCTGGAATTTTATTTGAAAGACCTGTGCTCATAAGCCGACCCCAAACAAATGCCAAGGCCATCTTTGCCAGGCTGATATGTTTTCATGCACGATTTCGAGACACAAATTTCATCAACAGTTCTGAGTGGAGACAATAGAGATTTGAATTCGAGTCCAACGCAATGTGATAGAGATGGCAGTCAACACTGGACCTGAATCGAGTGTGGACCTAGAGGCATAGTGAATGTAATCAGCAATCTAGGGGCGAGTCGATTGCTAGTATCATATAAGAGCCAGGTACGTTGGTCGAAACCCGAAATCCGAAGCCTCCTTCATGCCTCTGTAACAGAAGATACAAACATACTCCATACACTTCCCAATTCACGTCTATGACTCAATGACGAGGACTTGCTAGACCAGGAACGCCGAAAAACACGACTTGGACAGTGATATCATCTCTCACGTCTCTTGACAAGGGAGTGCCAACTGCAAGTCGACCTTCCAATAACTCGCGATGATTACCACCAAGAGAATTTCGTATCAGGTGAACAGCAGCATTGTCGTCTTCTCTTGTTGTCCTTTCTTCTTCGAACTTGGCACTCACTCCTTTGGAGAGTTGGCTAAAGTCGAATGGCGGGTATGCAGGCCGAGGTCCAGTCTCGGCTTTCGAGGGTTCCAACCATTTTCCTACCAAGTCCACGGCTTGCTGGTTGCTCAGATTGTCCCACAAACCATCTGATGCCAGGATGAGGAATGTAGGCTTTGTAGGGTCAATTGCCGTGGTCGTAACCACAGGCTCTGCAGTCAGATATGGTGGAGTTTGTATGTTGTACTTTGGCGTAAGAGGTGCTTGACCGTGAAACCTTTCCTTGACTTCTGTTTGGAAGTCCAGAGGCCACTTCCAGCGTCCATCGCCAAAAGCTCTAGAAACCATGATACCAAGAATGCGGCCGTCTTTTGCTATTCCCTCTTCTCCAGGGTGCTCTTGATTGATTCTGGAGATCTCTTCTTCGTTGCTGCCGGTTTGATCGATTGACAGAGGCACAGCGTGCCATTTGCCTTCGGAATCCTGCTGGCCGAGGACCGCTCTCGAGTCACCTGTACATGCTACGTGCAATCTGGATGAAGTAGGGTCGTATAAGGACAGTAAAGCGCATGAGCCGGCGAGAGCAGGGCTCAATCTTTGTACCTTTTCCGCGAGTGATGATTCGCTTTGGCAAGTTTCGGGAGCTGTTTTCATGATTGCATCATCGAGGTCCACAAAGGCTTTTACTATCGCTGCATTGACTTGTTCACTCGAGTCGAGGTTCATACTCGAGTTTGGGTCAACAATCCTCAACTTTTGCTGTACAGAAGACAAGAGTTGCTTTTCCAGAAAGTCGGCTGTTTGCCAACCTGCATGTCCATCGAAAACGGCCCACGCCATCCACGGCTTGGCATCAATGCCTGGCAAAGCGATTGTATCATGGATAAATCTGTCCTCGCATGGACTGTTGGAGGCGACTTGAGCAACATCGTATCTGTTAACACCAACTACGTCTTGAACAGGTACGGAGTATGCATTCTGAGACAGCTTTTGGGTTACACCGTCACGCAAACCACCGGGTCCGACTGGCGACTGTTTGGTCGGCGAATGAGTTGGTGATGGCAAGTCAGTCTTTTTCAACCACCAAATGCCGGCGCCAGTAGCTGCACTGCCAAAGACGATGCCACTCAAGAATCCGGTAGTGTTGGAGCCGGGGAATGAGCTTTTCGAAGCATATGTGCGTCGAAGTTGCGATCTAGGCGCACCACTCAGACGAGTGCGAGCCGCGCGTGACAGCAGCATGATATTGAAGTCAGTCGGATCTTGAGCAGTTGCCGATGTGACGAGCAAATGCTAGGATGCGTCGGATGTTTGTCTGGTTGTTACAGTCTAAGGAGGTTGTTGGATTGGTTGAGGGAAATCATTTCCCAGAGACATTATGTGACTAGCGAGTCGCACAAGGACCTGCCCTAATTAGGTTAGTTAAAGGATTCAGAATGATAAGAGGTGTCGTAAACGTGCGGAGGGGTGGAGGTCGAATCTATAAACAAGCGCCAAGACCGTCTCCCTGTATCAACGAGTAGAGCATTCAATTGTGTACAGCTTTGGGACCCAACAATGATGGAGAGCTATCACTAAAGTCGAACCAAAGAATGCGTACTAGCGGAGAGCCGACACGCTACCAAGATGTCAGAGTCACATGTGAAAAGTGTCTAGAAAGTCTAGCATTGGTTCATTATATCTATCCTGATATTATTCTATCTGAGGAAAAGCTTACTTGAGCTCAGCATAGCGCAGGTATGGCTTCAACTCTCTGACGTTGTCAAACTTCTTTCTTGCATCCTCAGTCGACACTGAAGGAGGAACAATGACGTCCTCACCGACCTGCCAGTTGATAGGTGTAGCAATGCCCTTCTTGTCGGCAGTCTGCAGCGAATCGATGACTCTGAGCACCTCGGCCGAGTTTCTGCCAGTGGAAGCAGGGTACATCATGGTCAAACGGACCTTCTTCTGAGGGTCGATGACAAAGACGGAGCGGATGGTGAAGGCAATGCTCTTCTTGGCGGCGTCGTCCAAATCTTCCTGGTTGATCATGTCGTACAAGAAGGCAACCTTTCTGTCGTGGTCGGCGATGATGGGGAACTGGAGGTTGGTGTTGGCGATCTCGTTGATGTCCTTGATCCAACCCTCGTGCGATCCGAGGTCATTGGCGCTCTGTTGTACGTCAGCCGTATTCTCGTCGACTCAGGCACTTCTAGGATGCGTACCAGACCAATCATCTTGACGCCACGAGCATCAAACTCGCTCTTCAGCTTGGCGAAAGCACCCAGCTCGGTGGTGCATACGGGTGTGTAGTCGGCGGGGTGACTGAACAGGATGGCCCAGCTGTCGCCAATCCATTCGTGGAAGGATTTGATTTCGCCCTGTCGTTGTCAGCACAGCCGTCCTCCTCTTCAAGCGATTTGATGAACATACAGTCGTGGTCTTTGCGCTAAAGTCAGGAGCGACAGAGCCCAGACGAATGCGAGGCTGTTCCTGAGTTGTGGCAAGACCGCGGTACATGAATGGAGCAGCTCTGGCGCGAGCAGCCAAAGGTTGGCATGCCGTTGCGCGAGACAGAGCTCTAGGTGCTGATCTGAAGAAAGAAGACATTGTTGTATGATTTTACGAACTTGTTTCAACCCACTGTGTGAGACTCGACTTCAAGCACTCAAAACTTCGCCTGTATCAACGTCATTTGGCGGTATGCCGATCTCGGCTTTTGCTCTCCAGCTTGAAGCTCCATCCCGTTTTCCATTCCCTTCACCAAAACCATGAGATTCATCGATGAATTGAAGTTCAGATATCCGTTCTTGACACGGTTACCTTTGCAGAAGGTCAGCTGTCTTCAGGATACTGATCGTCCTGCAGTCGAATCAAAGCGGAACCACATCCTGCCTCAACTCCTCCAAACGCGGAATAGCAGCGAACCATGTGCGGACCATCTCCGCATATCAAGGTGAGAAAGTTGCAAACACCAGTAGCTACCCCGCGGCACTTCTGCCTGTACTCCTCGGCCAAGTATAACGAGTGTTGGTATCCTGTTTCGAACTTCTGGCGACTTCTTCTCTCTTTTCATCCCCCTTGGTCCCATCAGACACATCATGGCTACCCAGAAAGTTGCTCTCATCACAGCAGGCACAGCAGGCTTAGGTGCTGCAATCGCTCGTGTCCTCGCACCAGACTTTCGAGTGGCATGTTCCCTCCATGATCTCTCAAGATACTTTTCCTGACTGTTGCACAGGTGATCAACTACGCCAACAATACCGCTCGTGCCGACGATGTCCTCAAAGAGCTCAACAACATACCGAGCACAGTCTCCTCACAAGCCTCTCCTCGCTTCCACGCCATTAAAGCAGACATTGGCAATCGCGACGCCATCAACTCTCTCGTCCAAGAAACAATCACCACAATGGGCCGCCTGGATGTTGTCGTCTCGAACGCAGGCTACACACGCCTAACAAACTTCATGAATTTTGACGAACAGCATTTTGACGAAGACTGGGATAAGTGCTTCCTCTACAATGTAAAAGCACACATGTGGTTGGCTTATGCCTGTAGAGAACATCTTGACAAGACAGAGGGTGCTTTTATCACTACGGCTAGTATTGCGGGGATCAAGCCTAGTGGGAGTTCGTTACCGTATGCTGTTACCAAGGCTGCGAGCATACATCTGTCCAAGTGTTTGGCAAACATCTGTGCTCCGAAGATCAGGTTCAACAGCGTGGCTCCAGGCCTGATGTTGACCGAATGGGGCTTGAAGTTTTCGGAGCAGAAGAGGGAGGCGCACAAGAACAACACCAAGTTAAAGAGGTTGCCCGAGGTTGATGTAAGTGATGCCCGAGTCAGGACGGAACATTGTTTAGCTGACCATATTTCAGGATGTTGCGGAGCAAGTTCGAACGCTTGCCTTGTCGAGGAGCATGACCGGGCAGAATATCATCATCGATTGTGGCCTTACCAGTTGATCTTGTGCTTTGATAAACCTCAAAGATGTAATGGGAACTGTTTCAAAACCGCCAGTGCATGTTCATCGTTCTCGTTAGATACCTATACAATACAGAGTTTCTTCTACAATCTACAACTTAGCATTCCCGGTGATAACATCCCTGACCAACTTCAACCCTTCCTCAGCAAAAGCAACCATATTGGCCACTCTGTCGCCACCCAGCCCCGTCTCCACCTCTCTTGTAAAAGTGCCCTTCTCACAATCCACAGCCAAAGCAACATACCCAGGTGTCCTATTTCTTGTATCTCCACCTGTAGGCCCCGCTGTACCAGACTCTGCAATCACATAGTCGGCCTTGAGATCTTTCCTCACATTCTTTGCTAACCCAGCCACAATTTCTGGCGTCGGGCCCGAATAGCCTTTGATGGTCTCCTCTGTCCATCCCGCATACGCAATTCGAGAAGGTAGGGTGTAAAGAGTCAATCCACCCTTGTAGATCTTTGAAGCGCCGGGTGTAGACAGTATGGATGAAGATAGCAAGCCTCCAGCTGCTGTCTCGGCGATAGAGATGGTTTGATTGCGTTCGTGGAGTAGAGAAGTCACCTCATTGAGGATGTTTCGGAGGGATGGTGGGGGGAAATGGGTTGAGGCGTCTGATGAGCTCATTCTGGCGATTGGTAAAAAGGCTTTGGAGAGTGAAAGTGTTTTTTGTGTCAGTAGTTTGGACATGAGAAGGTTCGGTCTGTGACGGGTGTAGCTAAAGAGGTTTGGGATGTTTGTGTGTTTGTAAGCAAGAAGAGTTGTGACGTGAGTGATGGTGGGGTAGATTCTGGCCAGGGTCGTGCTTCTTGACTTGGGTTTCCTGATTATATTGTGACGGCCAGTATACGCCGCGTAGATATGTTTCAGTGGTCCAACATCATTGCTAAAGGCTTCGAAAGCCCTCAAAACTACTCTGCCACACAGTGGAAGACGGTCTCAATGTTCACACCTTTCCAGGTACTCAGAAGAAGAAACCACTCTTCGGCTTCGACACCGCCAGGACTCTCTTCAGAAGCTGCAACCTCCTCTTGTCAAACTATCGTCAAGGCCAAACACCAACGCTCATGCTGAAATCTCTGGATCTCTTTATCAACTTTGCACTCGCCATCATGCAGCTATTCAAGTGACGCAAAAGCAGACACATGCCAAGGAGTACGGGCAATAACCGGCGATCTCACCTGCCCAGAATGGTTTAAGCTTGGCCGAGAGATGCTTGATCGACATGACCGACAAGTCCTCTTCTCCACGCGCGACCATCAAGGATCGACTGCCCCATGTGCTCCAATCGGCTGATACGCTGTGCCTATCTAACGGTAGGCAGTGTAACATAACCATATGTTGTAACTTGAACCGGGGCCGCACTGCTCGCCGGTATTTAAGTATCTTCGCTTGACTCTTGTCTCCTCATTTATAAGTATCTCCGCTTGCTCTTTATAATACAGAGCTCTCTCTTTCTCGCATCCCTTTCTTTTCGTGCTAGATCTCCATCAAAATGTCAGCTACGGAGAAACCGACACATCCAATCGACGTGGAGAAGGATCTACCAAGACCTCTTGCGGACGCTGTTCGCAATGGCAGTATTGACAAGTCGATCTTTAAAGATGCGGGAGACGCGGACGAGGCCCTGAAGGCATTCATGTCGCATCAGGGAGAAGTGATTGAGCTGGATGAAGCGACTAACAAGCGTCTACTACGGAAGATCGACTGGAATTTGATGCCTGTACGAACGACCAAAATGACTACCTTTCAATATGAGCATCACGCTGATTTCATTCCCATCTTGTAGGTCATGTGCATCGTGTACGGGTTGAACTATCTGGACAAGACAACATTATCCTACGCATCCGTCATGGGATTGAAAACAGATACACATCTTGAAGGAACAGACTACTCCTGGCTGAGTTCGATGTAAGAAGCAACAACACCGCTGACAGAAACAAAAAAGACTGATATAAACCAGGTTCTACTTTGGATACATTGCCTGGGAATATCCTACCAACCGATTGCTGCAACGATTACCGCTAGGCAAATACTCAGCCGCCAATATCATCCTCTGGGGCATGACACTGTGCACTTTTGCCGCCGTCAAGGACTTTGGAGGCGGCGTCGCTGTGAGATTCTTTCTCGGTGTGACTGAGGCGGCGGTGACACCAGGGTTCGCTTTACTGACTTCACAGGTATGTTAAAAAGCCTTGCATACACAGAATCCAGTACGCTAACTGCTTCCCAGTGGTACACCAAGAAAGAGCAAGGCTCACGCACCAGCATTTGGTTCTCCTTCAACGGCTTCGCGCAAATCTTTGGTGGTCTAGTAGCCTACGGCATCGCACGCGGCACAGCCATCCACGGTTCCAGCATCGAACCTTGGAAAATCATCTTTCTGGTCACTGGATGCTTGACTATCTGTGTTGGCTTCATTTTTCTCTGGGTCGTCCCGGACAGTCAATTGAATGCACGTTTCTTGAGCAAAGAAGATCGCGTGCTCGCTATCGAACGAGTAAGATGTAACCAGCAAGGAATCGGAAACAAGCATTTCAAAATGCATCAGCTCAAAGAGGCGTTATTGGATCCTCTGACATGGGCGTTTGTCTTTTATGCCTTGGTTGCCGATATCCCTAACGGTATGCCTAACATCCAACACCGCTGCTTCAAGGCATCCATACTGATTCGATGATATAGGCGGCATCTCCAACTTCTTCTCCCAGCTCATCACTTCCTTCGGCTACACAGCCGAACAATCCCTCCTGTACGGCACCCCCGGCGGCGCCGTCGAAGTCATCGCCCTCCTGCTCTGCGGCTACCTAGGCGACAAATACGGCCACCGCCTCCTAATTTCCACCTCCGGCCTCTGGATTGCTACTCTGGGAATGCTGCTAATCGTCTGCTTACCCCTCCAAAACAACATTGGTCGTTTGTTCGGTTACTACCTTACCCAAGCCAGCCCAACACCTTTTGTGGCTTTGCTGAGTTTGATTTCCACAAATGTGGCGGGCTGGACGAAAAAGACCACAGTTGCAGCACTGTATTTGATCGGGTATTGCGCGGGCAACATCATAGGTCCTCAGACTTTTAGACCCAAGGATGCGCCTAGATATGTCCCTGCTGAGATTGTGATTGTAAGTTTTTTCTTTACTTTTTTCTCCCTCCCCCTCCAACCCACCCCCCGTTTTTTTTTTTTTTTTTACTCTCTTGTGCGTCAATTGCTGATTGGGAAATTTGGACAGATTGTGTGTTATTTGCTCTGCATCGTGGATATCGTCTTCATCTACTTTTACTGCAAGCGGCAGAATCGTAAAAAAGCGGTATTGCGCGCGTCGCCGGGTTATGTCAAGTTGGAGAATCAGGAGTGGTTAGATTTGACGGATCGTGAGAATCCCGAATTTGTTTATACTTTGTAAAAAAAAAAGAGAGAGAGAGAGAGAGCAGGTTGAAAAGGATGGTCTTTGTAAGATTATTTGGTACGATTGCTAATTACATTGTAACAGTTTGGATTTGTAAGTTTTTTTTGAACAGAAACGTAAACTGCAGATCATGTTTTGCGCTTTTCGATGATTTGACATCGTCTTTGCATTTTTACATGTGACATGTGCGTGTAACATCCGTGTCTAGCTGATGTTGTCGTACCATCTAGGGCGTGAGCAGGCCGACCAGAGGGAGTAGAGGTTAGGGTTGAAGCAGAGATACATCAAGTTCCCAATCACGCAAGGACCTTAAAAGTGCAACACTGGAGCCTTCCCAATGACGGTGCTCTTGATTTCCCTTCATGAGAAACAAGAGTGGAGAAGGCGCTAGACTCAACATGAACAGACATTACAGTGAGAAAAGACACGAGGCTGATTCTGCAATAACGAAAAGCAGAGTTTGATACAGAGACGAGCAAAAGAGTCTTGGGTATAGAAAAAAAAGTAAACGCAACAGTGCAAAGAAAAAAAAAGAGCCCATCTAGAACAGTCAAGTTCACCAGATTGATCTTCACCGAAAGGAAAAACGAAAAAGAAAAAACAACCAAAAGCTAGAGTTGCAAAGCAAAGAAAAAACACTGCTAACCGACAAAAGAACCACCGGTAGAAGAGAAAGTAGCGGAAAAAAAAAAACAAGAAAAGAAATGAAAAAAGAGGAAAACGTAGACAATTCGTCGTATGCGTGCTTTGCGTGATGTTGTTGTTTTGTTGCTCCACTGTTCGTCGACATCATGAAACATTCACCCGCCGTCCCGAGTATGCAAGGTCATTATTACCACCATCGAAGGCCCCCTAATGACGACGCCGCGCTTTGCGAAAAGAGAAATAGGAAAACTGCAAGTAAACACAGATTAAGCAAGAAAAGAAGTAAGCGCATCGAGTTTCAAACTCGAGGAACTGTTGAGACTGAGGAACTGTTGAGACTGAGGAACTGTTGAGACTGAGATCGAGTAGTGACAGAAGACTTTGATAACATCAGCTCACTTTCACAAGAGGGAAGGACCCAAATCGTTGCTGTGAGGGTCGCCATCCCTGCGCTCACTCCGATGGTATCGTTCAGAGAGCGGATACTCAAGACCAGCTTGTCGTCCTCGCCTCGTCAAACTCGCTGTAGCGCAAGTGATGAATGCATCGATCCCATCGCATCAAAGTCCACTCAACCAAGCTGATCGCTCGAGCGGGCAAGGAAGACAACCTCATCCTCACAGTCGCTGAACTCATCTTCGGAGCTAGGGCCGACGCTGTCAGATTCATCCACAACCTCTTCCTATTCGACTGTGGTGCGACTGCGTTCGTCCTCCTCGAGCACATCCGAGAGACGAGTCGGGTGGTGGTGTCTACTCTGAAGAGCTTCCCAGTCACCGTAACCTGCACCCTCGTAGTCGGCAGGTTCGGCAGCATTGTAGCCGGCAGGTGTGTCAATGTCATCGGCGGTTGAAGTGGCAAACGAGGCCATTGCTTCGGCGCTTGTGCTAGGTGCGTGAGGAACCGCAGGAGGAGGCATGTTGACACCGTAGCGAGCGGCAAGCTCACGCTCGTGAGCGACGTCAGCGGCAGTGTCATAATCTTCAGATGAGACGTGGCTGGTGTTTTGCTGAACACGAGGGCCGCGGAAAACAATGGGGCGACCTTGAGCATCACGGCGGACGTTGCCTTGTTCATCAATCTCGTACTCAGTGCCTTCGGTGGTACCCGACTCGTACGAGGGACGAGAGCCCAGATCAGAGGTAACCTGGGTAGTTTCGACGACAGGAATTCTGGAGGGTGCGGCGCCGCTAGCAGGTGACGAATGGAGGTAGACTTTGCCTGGTGGTTGCTGATAGAAGAGCTCGGGTTGATTCTGGGCTGCTCCGGCCACAGCAGACTGACTGGATTGAATCACAGGACGAGTGGTGGTGACGTTGGGATGGATGGGTGACATGGCATGAGGAGAAACGTCACGGCGTTGTTGGCGAGGAGAAATGGCAGTGCGAGCGGTCGAAGTCGAGGCAGGAGTGCTGGCAGCGTGGTGAGACTGGTTGTCTTCAGGGCCAAGTTGCTGAAGGTCAGGTTCATGGTGAAGATGCTGACCAGCAGTCTCGGTGAAGGGGTCAGTGTTGGTAGGTGATGGCTCGTCTGACTGGTACTGCACATCAGGGACAATGGGCTGGTATTGCTGCTGTTGCGACTGCTGAGGTTGCTGCGACTGGGGAGAGGGTTGGTAGCTGTTGGCTGGCACAACCTTGATGCCTCCAACGGTGGTGGGGAGGCCCTGGCGAAGACTGTCGGCAATTTCAAGGCGCTCGGCCGTCATGGCTCCAAGATCTTCCCAGGCACGTCTTGCTTCACTCTTGGAAATGTCCAGCTCTCGGCGCGCCTCGTGGGCAATCTTCTCGGCATGGAGCGTCTGCTTACGCGACCGTTCGAGCTCAAGCTGGAGCAAATCTTTGGCGTTGGTTTCCTCCTGCAGCTGGGCCAATGTTTCGGCGCGCAGCTCTCCCATCTTCTCTTGTTCGGCTTTCATCTCATAAAACCAGCGCTTGAACTTGCGCTCAGAGCTTGCGCGGAGACGTTGCAGCTCAACAAGGCCATGGAAGAGATTGGCTCCCGCAGCTGAAAGATCCTGGATCTGGCGTTGCATGGCTGGGCCAGAGGGAGTCGTATGGCGGATCTCGTCCGTGTTGCCCTCGATCTTGCGCAGCCAGTAAGAGGTGAGTCCCTCCCAGTGCGACGAGAGATCTTCCCATCTTTCAAAGGCGTGAGGGAAATGCACATTAGGAACTGCTCCGGGCTCGGGTTCGTTGGTGTGCGTTGGGGGATCGGGAGCCGAAGACACGCGTGCGCCAGTCTGCGACGTCGTCTGGGATCTTCTGTGTCCAGGCACGGTCTGAGTCTTGGGGATTCCTTGCGCTGACTGACTTGCAGACTTCTGTCTCGAGTGGACAGTACTTTGTGCAGCCTCTGACACACGCACTGAAGACGGCGACGGGTCTGGTCCTCGAGTCATGCGCTCGGTGGCAGCAGCAGCGGCTGTCCTTCGCTCTTGTTCAAAAGATCTGCGCTCCTCATCTCTGTGACGATTGGCTTCAGCCTCACGTCTAGCCTCTCTTGCGCGGCGATCTGCCATGATGTCGCGAGGTGTACGCATTGAAGGTGCGGGTCGACCACCACCTTGACTACTGTCGCCAAAAAGATCTGACATCTGCTCTTGTTCTTCTTCCAGGACAGGCGTAAACGGATATGGTGTGCGGATTGCTTCTTCGATGGCGTAGAGAATGGCGAAGTGCTGACGACGGGAAATTCGCACAGCTGGGTGAGGTTCGAGATCTTCAACGTCTGTCGAGGCCGGTATTCGTTGTGGATCTTGTTGCAGTCCTCGCTGCGTGTTCCGGGGTTCGTGCAAGTGGTCGTTTATGCTGTCGAGTGAAAGCGATCTGCGCCTATTGACACGTCGTCGAGAATCGTCTATTCGCAGCGCTCGTCGAAGACTTCTATTGATGCTGTCCGAGGACGTCGACGTCGGCGACGAGACACTGAAGCTACTCTGGTCTTGCGCTTGTCGCTGTTGCTGTCGCCCAGTCACTATTGGGTCGTGAGGATCGTACGGATCGTCAATCAAACTGCGCCGTTGATGCGACAGGTTGAAGGCTGGTAGTGGATCCAGATTCCAGAGCCGCTACGGTACTTTGACGGGTACCGCTTAAATTCTCCGCTTGAAGCTTATACCCCTGCTCCGTCAACGACCGAGTTGTACCAATCCCGATGCAGATGTTGTATCGTCGTTAGTTTGCTCTTGCTGCGACAATCAGTATGTACGACGATATGGTACAAAGACATGGAAGAAAGTTCAGGCAGGGGAAAGTGGACTGGCAATTGCGAAATCATGGATTTGACAGGATATACGACTCGTGCCGATGAGACAGCGCTTTGTCAAACAAGGACATCCTCGAGGGGCTGGGATAAGGAAAAGCAGACTTGGATAATTCAAGTGGCAGGAAGCATGCATTGCAGTGGCTGGGAGCACGGTCATATTACCGCAGAACAGAGACAAACGCACCTTGAAGCCTGAGTAGTATATTTAGAACGTCTACAACCCAGTGCTGGCAGGTGTGGAAGGTTGCTGCTTCTGCTTGGAAATTCTGAACGGATTGCGACGAACGAGGCAGACTGATCTGCTGTGGTTGATTGTCAATTGAAGAAGTCGCAACTTCGGCAGTGTTTCAAGTGCGGATTTGAAGCCTCGCTTTGCGGACGCGACGATGCTGAGTCCGGGCAGACAGATCTGGATCGGAATAAGGGAGAAACCTGACTCATCAATTCCCTTCTCATGGCCCTGTAACTATCCACAGCCCTAAGCTCACCAGGTTTCGAGAGATGGATATGTTTGTGACACAAAAGACAAGCGTGTATCGCTGTGAATGGCCGAAACTGGGAAAACGCACGGATGGAGGCAGCTCAATCTGCCCAACAAGTACTTACAATTACCTGCGTCAATAGGTGCTTCGATATGATTGTATCCGAGAGGATGGTTGACGAAGGCGACTCGAGGATGGACTTGCCTTGGGCTTCCAAGACAGAAAAGAAACCTGGTCGCTGCCAGCGCATCTCGCTATGCTTCGGCTTGGCCCGTGGTAAGGCAAGTTTCCACCCTCGTCATGACTTCCAAAAGACTTGCTTCCGGAATCCTCGAGCTGGAAACTCTGACATTGTTTTCAGCAGACATGAGTTGCAAACAGGCAGAGATGAGGTTCTCAAGAAGAAACAAGCTAGAGAGAAATACTCGCCGACGGACACCAGCATGAGCAGCTCCGTTCTGGTTTCACTTGCTGGCCAATCGATGCGCCCTGGCATCTATAGCCGACCGCTAATTCTCGTCAATTCTTGCATGTCTGCACAAAATGCTCATATGTTTGACATAGGCAGAGCTACACATACAAGGCACACCAATGTTTGAAAGCGTCCAGTGACCGATATGGAGGTTTTGGTTTCTTAAAGACCATATACTTTATCAGATCCCGCAGACTTCATCTATCACCGAGCTTGCAAACAATCAACATGTGAAAGGATGGCCAACAGCGCCAGAAGCATAGGCTTCGATCAGCGACTTGATGATTGCGTAGAGGCCACCAACACAAATGAATCCTCCAGCAATCAGAGTGCCGAAGCAGAGCAGAAACATCGGCCATTTCTGCCTGACAGATTTCCAGCCATCTCCGAGGTAATGTGTATCGTACCACCAGAAAGCTCCTGCTAGGCCATAGGTATACCACGAAGCAAAAGCAGATGCGACTATGCCTCCAAGATAGGAGAAGAACTGTACGACCATCAGTAGAATTCTTTGCCAAGCCAGGTGCTAGAGACTTACCGGGACGCCCGTGGCAAGAACAAAACCACAAGCGTTTGCGATTGCCAACAACAACATCCAGGTCGCCCACCCTACCACTGTATTCTCTGTCAAGTGTTTACTATTGCTGCCTCTAAACAGTCTCACAAACACCACCTTCGCCGCAATATGATTGTAGAGAGCCCCGGCAACCAGGATATTCGGGAGGAACAGTCCCCAGGCCGCTTTCGCCCATTTCTCGGAAAGGCTGAGGAAAGAGGGACTCTGGACGGCGGAGCCGAGATAGCAGTACGATACGACGGCGAAGATGACATACCAAGTCGTGCTGAAGACTTGAAGTGCCCAAGCCGATTTCTTGGAGTCGGTGGGGACTTTCATTTCGGAGATGATGGAAAAGAAGAAAAAGTGGCCAGCGTATGCGAGGACTTTACGCTCCAGGTCAGCATCCGTCATCACCATCATTGTAGCTGCCGGATTGCCTTACCAGGATTTGTGATGGCTAGAAATGCCGTGTAGAAGGTGTTGGGGACTGTAGCAACGACCACTCGGTCAGGGGTAGGTTCTACGCCACTACCCACCATAGCAACCAATGTCGCAACCAACACAGATATGCAAGCAGCGACTGAGAAACCTTGCAAGCCAGCGCCAAAAGTCCGCGGCAGAGCGACCAGGAAGGTGATGCACGTCCAGATGCTCAGGTAAGACATAGCACACATACCACCCTGACTCAACGTCTGCAAGGCCAACTGACCCAGCAAACTCATGCTCCCAACACCAGTAATAGCAAAGAGGATTGTACCCGTACTCAACACCTCTCTTCCTACGGCCCCAAGACCAAAGGGCGAGAACAAAATATACCCAGCATCACCCATATTGTGAACTTCCGGATGGTTGATCTTAAAGTCAATGAGGAGGTACGACGTGAACAAAGCCCAGACGCCGCAGAATATTATGATGATGGTTCCCGGGACGAGACCAACAACAGCGATGGCTTGAGGTAAAGTCAGCGTGCCGCCAGTCACGATCTCGGTGATCATGATGAAGGCGGCAGATGGCCAGGAGAGGGTGCGGTATTTGATTTGGTGGCTCTTTTCGTCCGTAAAGACTTCGCGAGTGTCGGAACTGATGTCTGTCGAAGTGGCATTGACGCCTGCCTTTGTTTTTCCAATGATGGTCATCGTGACAATTTACTGGATGTAGTTGAACGGGAGGGTAACTAGAATGAGCGGTCCAAACTGATGTCAGAAGAATCTGATCGCGAGGTATTTGACACCGGAGGACACGCTGCTGCGGGGTTTTATGGGCATTGTATATCTAAGGTACCACCGGTCAGATAATGCAGAGTGTATCGAGGTGCATTGCAGGATTGGACTTGGCGTGGTAGATCTGGCCATACTGTAGATGAACTCGCTTTCTGGCTGCAGGTGGCATGCATTCGACCATTTCAGCCGTGCCTACAAATGAGGTGGTATTGCACGCTTAACATTTACGAGGGTGTTAGACTAGCTTGACTGAAGTAGTAGTTGTTTGACGAGGCAAATTGGGCTGTGGTTTGTGAGGCTTTTTGGAGCAACAACCAGACTGGACACCGGTAGCAAAATTGTGTTGACATGATAGAGAGATTACACGTGGATTGAAGAAGACAGACAATAACAACAGACTCCTCGAATTGACATTTGACAAGCAAGACACTACCAAAATCGTTTTAGATTCGAAAGCAATGCTTTGAATATGATGCCAGGGTCATATATTCGACCGAGCAGTCGAGTTCGTGGAAAGGTGCAAATGTCGTTCGTTCCCAAGTGCGATTTATCGGTGACAATGATACGATAAACGGACTGTAACCAAAGACATCTGTATCCGTGGCAGGGCGAACTTGATCCACGTTCGATTTGGCCCCGTGCTCCTGGATCTGGGCCTGCTTGATGTACCACAGAAGCAGGACGGCCAATCTGCGTTTGCTTAAGCAGCAAGGTATGCCTTGTCACGTCAGAAAGCTCGCAACTGAGCCAAAGTATAGCGTGGTCTAGTCGAGAAGCGTCACTTGGATGCATCTTCCGGAGTGTCTTGGGCGGCTTGCTTGAGAGCATCCAAACGTTGCTTGTTTCTCTTCTGCAGGATTCTCAGTGTGTTCTTCTTCTCAATGTCGGCCATCTTGTCCCAGTTGGTGATTCTGCTGATTGTGCCGTCCTTGTTGACAACCATTGGGCCAAGATGATCTAGAGCGACGCCTTCGCCAGAAGCAACATCGAGCTTGATACCGCCGGCGGGTGGTTCTGGAAGGCCCAGAGGTGTTTTTGTCTCCTCTGCCTGGTCTTGCGATGGCAGATTGGTTTCGGACATCTTTTCTTTGGAGGGAGTCGAGGTTTGCGAGTAGAATTTCCACGAAGGGACGAAGACGGAGTGTTGCAGGTCAGCTATGCTGGTCAGTCGGGCGCGAGGAAAATATCTGAAGAGCTGCATCGCAAGGAAGATGACAGCGAAGCAGGGCACTACCCACGTTAAGAACGTGCGCGTCTTCATCGATGCCCTCTGCGCTCGATTGCCTGCAGCGCCATGGAACACGACCGAAGCAACGCCAAGCATACCATTCAACCATCTTGCAAGCCTGAATTTTCTCTGTGTCTAGACAACATCTTAGCACTGCCATAATCAACCCTGACTCCTTTGGTACAATCTGGTATCTTTTTTGCTTTGGATCTTCTGGTATCTTTCCAGAGCAGGCTTGGGATCCAACAAAAAATGTCTTTCTTCTCAAGGGTTAGCACGCCCGTCTTCAAAAACACCGGATCCACCGCTCGCGACCATCTGGCATCCGAAAGAACATACCTGGCCTGGATGCGCACTGGTCTCGGCTTTCTTGCTCTTGGTATTGGCGTGGAGAGATTCAACCAACTAGACTTGGCCGAGATCCTGCCTACAAAGCACAAGAAGCGCTTCCATCAAGACAAGACACATAACGACAAGTCTGATGCTCTTGTTGGTGCTTTGCTGGGAAGTGGAGCTGGAAGCATCGCCTATGGAACCGCTAGATACTTTTCAAATATGCGATTGCTTGAACAAGGTCTTTTCAAACCTGCGTTCCATGGTGCTGCTTTCCTAGCTGTCGGAGTCGCTGGTATTGCGGGTGCAGTTTATTGGTCCACGGTCAGAGAGCGGATGGCCAATAATCACCCCAGTCGTACTTGATTTCGGGTCCTCGATGTCGCTCTGCCATGAGTGAGACTACAACTTCCTAAAGTGTTACAGTCATTTTCGCAGGAACTAAAGGGCGAACACTCGGTACGTGTTGTGCACCATGGCTTGGACTCTTTCTCTTCATGCAGCATGGTTTGTTCGGAATTCCTTGAGTGGTGTGAATCAAGATAGCACAATGGCTGAGACCACAACACCAGCTTGGATGCCTCTACCATTCCACCACCATATCAACAAGCTATCCAAGAGATACCCTCGTCTAAAAAGTGTGAGAGCGCCAGTTATACGAACCAAGAGAGATTGAGGTTGCAACCACCCTTTTCCGAGCCCAGCTCCAACGCTTGCGACCCCAACGCCTGGTCGCGTGAAGATGCCAGACTCGACGACATGTTTCGGATCAGGCTGGTGCCAGAATCTCCGGGTACAAAGCCAGCGGCGACGATGAGATCGACGAAGCTCACGAAGAGGCCCACGAAGAGGCTAGCCACCAGGAGGGCCACCCTATCGCATCTTCACCTGCCATTAGAAAGGTCGCTCGTACATCACAGCAACCAATCATCAAATCCGACTTTGCTCCACATCTCAACCCTCTCAACACCAGTGATGACACGGTCACCTCGTTCTATCTCAATTCTGCACACGTTGCGTGAAAATCACGCATCAGGCACAGCAAGACCGTTGAGCGCTTTGCTCAATTTGATCTCAACGAGGACGTCCGTGTATGAAGCATGAGTTGAGCATGTATCAGCTGCCCAGTTGGGCTGGTCAGGAAGATGGTAAGAAACAGGAGTTAACCAGGGTTCTGCACTCCAGATGTAGCAACAGGACAAGCGGATTTGAAGGTCCACTTGCCAACGATTGCCAGCCTCACGATCGTCAAGCAAGAGATCCTATGCCGTCGAATCGCGGCTGGACCCTCGTGTCTCACGAAAGCAAGGACATGATTTCAAAAGAGTATCCCGTCCGAAATAATAGGAGCTGCTCTTGCAATACAGCACTGGCACTCTACTCTTTTCGTCAGACTGTTTCTTTGTTGTGATCGAGAATCGGGGGCGTAGCTATCGATTTCAAGCTTTGCGGCTCTCAACGGCCATGCTTATTTCTAACGGCCATCAACAACAACAAATTTCTCGGCTTGTGACATTTACACTACTTCGGCCTACTGATATTTGCTGCACACATTTGGAACAATGCAAAGCTGAAGGATGTCGCATGATTTGAATGTCAAATGACCTCGTCTGCCGGACTTTGGTCTTACGATAATCCTCGGCAAAATATCAACAGTGTCCTTCCAACATATAACCGATCGGCAGTTACAACGTCTTTCTATCGATTGCCTTCTCGAACATTTGGCATAGCGTGCTCCCACGTTCTTGTGTGGGAGATGTGAATCAAGAAATTGTCTCGATTTCGATAGTCAGCACGCATTGGGGCCGCCTCCATCTGCCACCAGCAGGACCCCTGGTACAACAACACGGCAGACGGCAGACTACTTGCGTGGCTTTCATCTAGCAGTAGATATATAGCTACCTGAGTAGCCCCTAAATTCCTTTGCTGCGTGTCAATACCCTTCATTTCTACATACTTCTGATCAAGATGCGTACCACTATCACTGCCACCTTCCCTCTTTTCTCTTTGGCTCTGGGAGCTGTCAACTGGAGCGCTTTCGAGTCATGTGTGACCGAGAGTGGTACCTCGTCTGTCAAGACTGTGCCTACCTCGATGTCTACAACCACAGTCCAGCAACCCGATGTTGTCGTCAAGCATACATTCCACCCTCAGCACATCGTGACGCCTCGCCCGTTCACCAGAACATGGACTCGCACTTTCCAAGAAATCGACACGGCGGTGTCCACTATTACTGTCCATTTGACGCACACCGAATTGGTCCCGACTTCGACCATCGTAAGCACTCGCACGCAAACACATGTGTCAAATCTATACACCACTGTTGCAGCTCCAGTTGGCTTCCTCCCTATCTCCAACACGACCAACTCTGTTTACCCCAAGGGCCAATCGCTTAGCAGCTCATCTGCTTCTTCGAAGGTTAGCACTTCAGCTGCTTCTTCGGCATCTAGCATCGCACCTGCTTCTTCCTCAGCATCTAGCATTGTGTCTTACAGCTCGAGCGCTGCCCCATCTGTTTCTGCCTCTGCTTCTTCGAACTTCAACTTGACTGCCTCCGCCTCCGGTTCTGCAAATGTGGAGGCGAGAAACCTCAAGAACATCAAGCAGTTCGCACATGTGGTTCACTGCTTGAAGAGTGTTCTCGTCCAGAAGACCATCGACTCTACAGTCACTGGAACCACACAAACTAGCACTCTTGCTCAGCCTACATCGACTATCACTGTCAGCACGACAAGCACCACCGTAGTCCAGCCAAAGTTCGGCCACGGCAAGACTGTCTACACTACTGCTTGGACGACCGTGACAAAGGGCTACAACGCCTACTCTACCAAGGTCGTGACTGCTGAGGTCACATCCACCGTCAAGGCCTACGCCGCATGCCAGACCAACAACATCCTCAGCACAGTTGCTTCCATCTCTGGAAAGGCCAAGTACAAGACCACTGTTGCAGGCTCGGCTCAGCAGTGTTGCGAGCAGTGCCAGCAGTCAAACAACTGTGTTGGTTCTGCTTACCAAGCTCTCCTTCCCATTGGCGGTCGTTGCTTGATCTACTATGCCGACACCTGCCCTGCTCAGTCGGCAAACTCTCTGCAGTACACTGCTGCTGCTTCCAAGTTGTCATTCGGCACATACACGGTTAGCAACGGTAACTGCGGTTACTTGTTCTCTGCCGGCGGGCAGGCGTCCGCTCACGGCCACGGCTGGTAATCGGCACTGAAAATGAAAAGCTTCCATAGACCTAGGATCTCCTACATAAAAGTCATATACCGAATAATCTATAATATATTTTTCTGCAAGATATAGTGGGCCGCGTGAGCTTTGACTAGGGTTTCGAAGAGTTCGATTGATATGCACTGGTCATCAGTTCCGGGTCGTCATGATCGTGGAGATTGGACGACAACGGACATCACGAATCGTATATTTTCCTCTCCATGCTGCCAGAGTCGGATCCAGATGTCACGGACAAGAGCGGTCGAGGAAATTGTGGGAGACTGAGACATGCAAGTGTTTTGTGCTTCCCAAGCCAAACGACATGGCCCCATTAGTCCCACGCCATGTTGACTGCACATTCCAAATGCTATCTTTTCAATTGCGCAATGGCTGAAGATGTTCAACAACGGTTGAGTGGCTCGAGTCGAGGACTCGTGCTTGTCGTGTCATTGCAGGAAAATCTTCGGAAGATCTGCCTCTGGACAGAAATCTCGCATTGACCTCCTTGCCCTGCTCTTGAGCCGCCTTTTCTCTGCTTTGACTCCCTTAGGCTCCTTCATTAACATCGAACCATGCAGATTCATCGCTACCACAGCAGACTGTTCGCCTCTGCCGTGGACGAAGAAAATGAGACTTGACTGTCGTGCTACTTCCGACTTCTCTGTTCTCCAGATTCGATTCAGGGTCTCAGCCACAAAAGGCACGAGCCCGGCCTCCGATTATCAACAGAAATGCAGCAAGTCAGAAGGATCCAGTTTCACCAACAGCCAACTATAAGACTCTGATACCGCCAATAAAGCCAGCGTAAGTTTGTATCGTGAGCAGCAGATCCAGAATGTGTAAGGCCATGCCCAGCCAAGTTGCACGAGTAATTCAAGCCACAGTTTATCGTGGATCTCGTTGCCGCTAGATCGCAATATATCCACAACGCTACCGCAGATGGTGTCCCACGATCCGTGGTCCTCCTTTGTAATCTCGAGTCAGACCAGACATCTGCATCACTTCTTCCGGAGCAAAGTACCGCTTCCGGTAGAGGGAAAAGCGTTTGCACTTGCTCAATGCTTGGTTCCTCCTTTCGCTTCATCGACGTCGATCGATCAATGCGTCCCGTAGAGGCACGTGGAGAGGCATGTCGATGCGTTCGTGCATGAGTCTGATTTCTCTTTCTAGTTGATATAAGGGCTCGATCCACTGCACAGCAGTCTCCGCCCTCTCGTGGGCCAGATATCAAAATGTATTCAGGAGTCGGGGAGCTGAAAACACTGATCTTGCAATTGAATGCAACTCAGCAAGCACAGCTGCTTGACGGTATTTTCGCAACTGCAAGACAAGGCACACCAGATGAAGACCTCTCGCCACCAGTAGTCAAGACAGTATGGATCTTGCTTGCGATGTCCACAATTGTGGTTACTACAAGATTGGCGGTCAAGTTTCGAACAACCCGTCGACTTTATCTTGATGACGGATTCATGGCTCTCGCTTTGGTAAGTCAAGACAGACATGCATGGAGCCGACCTGTATATTGACCAGACCAAAAGGCACTTGCTTGGGTTCATGCTGCCTTTCTGCAGGTCTCGTTCGACAATGGCCTCGGTCGCCATGTGTACTACCTGAAACCGGATAATCGATATCTGGCGTTGAAGTACGGCCTCATCTCTCTGGTCTGGAGTTATCTCTCTCCCATGTGTGGTCGACTCAGCTTCTGTACATTCCTGCTCTGTGTCGCCAACACCGACCCTCGGGCCAAAAAGTGGCCGATCTGGGTGTTTGTTGTCCTTCAGGTCTTGGTCAACGTCGCAGCATCCGTCCTTCTCATGTCCACCTGCGGATCTCATCTCGATGGGCTGTTCCGTGTCAATCTCGGAGATTACTTCAACTATTGCCTGGACATCAGGATACAAACTGATTTTGCGTATTTTGCCGGTGGTGGGTACCTGATATTTGCACACAGTTTGGTGCTTGATGCTGACGTTGATAGCCTTCAACACCTTGACTGATCTCTTCTTGACTATTCAGCCTGCCATTCTCATTATGCATACCAAGCTCGCCATGGGAAATAAAATCGGAGTCGGGTCTCTACTTTGTTTGAGTATCATGTAAGACTGTTCAGAGTCACTACTCGAGAATCCACAACTGATTCGTTTGACAACAGAGCCATGATTGCAGCCATCGTTAGGACAGTCGCGGCACATACATTGAATGACGTTGGGGATTATACTTGTAAGTCATGTTATGTTTCGAACCAAAGGCCTGTATCTAACGAAAAGACAGACGAACTCACCCCATTCGTAACATGGGTGTCAGTCGAACTCAACGTCGTGCTCACCGTCACCTCATTGCCTCTGCTGCGCCCACTTGCCCAACAAACTCGCGATAGGGCCGCCAAACTATTATCCATCAAGCCTAAATCAGTCAAAGAGCCCTGGGACGACACAATATCGCTTCGCAGCATACACGGTGGATTGGACGATGAAGAGAGCAAGACAGGAGCTGGGGTAGGAGTAGTCGCACTGCCCAGCGCAAGCAGCGAAGGAGGATTCTTGTCACAACAAGATCCGGCGAGCGTGGTTCGCACAGTCGAAGTGGAGATCAGCTACGAGAAGAACGAGACGCCACTCATACATGCCGCACTGGTTGGTTTGGTACAAGGACAAATGATGGAGCGTCTGGCTGGCCGATAGCTCCTGTCTTGACCATTTCCTTTGTCGCAATATTCTCTTAATTGACGCAATGAACGATCTTCCAATCAACGTCACATCTCAGCACGATGCTGCTGCTTCCATACCATCAATGGCTGAGGCTGGAATAAGGACACGTCTACTGAGTCTGTACACTGTTCAAAGCTTGGACAGTAGCCAAGGTGGCTTGGCCATGGTTCAAGCATGATGCTGAAAAATGACAAGACTTCTGTCAAACCAAGGTTCAAAGCCGTTTGGTTGATTGAGAGATGACAGGTCAAACGCACAGCACGTTCGAGTGGCTTGACAACATGAGATGAGGCTTGCGTGGCAGACATGGCTGGGTTCAGAAGGGATTGACGTCGGTTGCTCGACAAGCAGGGCACAAGCACAAGAAGAATGACATGGAAGGATCGAAACTTGGAAAGTCAAAAGTCTAGACTCTTGCGAGCGAAGGGTGCTCTGACGAGGCTCTGCCCATCTATTTCTGCCTTGGACCCTTTGTGCCCTGTTTCAATTGCACAGCCCTCACAATGATGGAGCTTATACGTGGTTCTATGACCATGAGCTGGAATAATGTGAATTCAGACCAAGATGAAAACAAGGAAACCACGAATAGAACGGCAAAGAAGAAGGATGATGAAAGTGCAGCCCACAATGAGCCAAAAAGCCGGGACGCGGGGCAGGTTTGGAAGCTACGAAGCATGACGTGCTGCAGCTCGCAAGGTGGGGTTAGGTACATCATAGCTACTCAGCTGTCTCCTGCCATCACGACAACCACAGTTATATAAAGCTCGTCCAATTCCCATCACAAAGTCACTTTTTCATTCCATACCATCTTCTGACACTCTACCCTCAACCCAATACCCCAACAACAGAGTTCTACCTTTCCCCCCTTTTCAACAACTTATACCCATATCCAAATCACACAATATGTCGAACGTTCCCGGTAAGCCTAGCTCCAGCCTTTTGGCCGCCATCTCATTAATGCTGATTCAATTCCAGCTCATCTTCCCGGTGACCTCGGTGAGCATGACCCCCGTCGTGAGGCCCACCCCCATGGCAACGAGCCCGGATCGGGTGGTCACGAAGTCAAGCTCGGCTCCAATGAGGCCAAAGGTCTTGACAGCAACCCTACCGCTGCCGAGTACAGCAACAACAACGACCCCAGATCAGACAACACTGCTGCACACGCTCTCGAGGGTGGCAGCACCGAGTCGATGGACCGTCAAAAGCGTCAACACAACGCCAGCATCCCCGGTGGCCGCACTGGCCATGACGGTGTCGATGACCACTTGACCAGAGCTGGCCACGAGCAGGGCACTTCGCGTGACACCGGCTACGACAGCGGCGTCACTGGCCACAACACTGCCCACCACCACACCTCGACCGGCTCCGGCCTCACTGGTTCCAACACTGGCTCGCACACTCACCACCACGGTACTTCCGGCCTCACTGGTGGTCTTTCTCAGTCTGGCACTGAGCCCATCTCTGGTGTCAGAGGCTCGGGCGTTGGCGGTGCTCCCTATGATGCTGGTAACGTCCAGTCGAGCGGTTTCGCTGGCTCTGACCCCCAGGAGCGTCACCAACTCCACCATGGCACTGCTCACCACGGCCACGACTTCAGCCACAACCACACCACCCGCACTGGTGAGCTCCTTGACCCTGCCAGCGGTAGAGACACTGGCATCCCCGGCTACTCGGGCGGCGCTTCGGGTTTGACTGGATCAAACACCACCGGCACTGGCCTGACCGGCTCGTCCCACACCGGCACTGGTCTGACTGGCTCTCACACTGGTTCTGGCTTGCCCGGCTCGTCTCACACAGGCACCGGCCTCACCGGCTCTTCGCACACCGGTACTGGCCTTACCGGCTCTCACACTGGTTCTGGCTTGACCGGCTCTTCCACCACCGGCTACGGCCAGACTGGCTCCACGGGTGAGCGTCTGAGAGAGGACATCCGCGAGGGTGAGCGCGCTGTTGGCGCCGGAACCCATGGCACTCACGGTTCAACTGGTTCCGGCTTGACCGGCTCTCACACTGGCACTGGCCTTACCGGCTCATCGTCTCACACTGGCTCCGGCTTGACCGGCTCTTCTACCACCGGCTCAACCGGCGAGCGCCTCAGAGAGGATGTTCGTGAGGGTGAGCGTGCTATCGGCTCGGGTACTCACGGTACCCACGGTACTCACGGCTCAACCGGCTCTGGCTTGACTGGTTCGCACACTGGTACTTCCGAGACCACTGGCGAGCGTCTCAGAGATGATGTCCGTGAGGGCGAGCACGCCACTGGCCACAACACCACTGGCACCAACGAGCACAAGAAGGCTTCGCTCTTGGACAAGCTTAACCCCCTCAAGGACTCTGACGGTGACGGCAAGAAGGGTTTCATGAAGTAAACTCCTGGAACCACAGATACCCGCTTATGAAAGCACGAACGATTAGTTATGATCAATACTTAATGTAGTATAACGAACTTTTCCTGAATGAACTTTACTTCGCATCTATAATCATCTCCCTCATCTCCGCTCAGTGATGCGCCTAATAATGTGCCAAATCACCATCTCAGAAAAATGCTAGGGAAAGGCGAAGGACCCTTGACCGCTAGATTGGCCTTGACACCCTTCCATCTCGCTTCCACGCGGCGTACATGACAGATGACTGCTCGGCAATTTCTATCTGCAACGCGACAGCGGCACGAACCCGCGGTGTTCCATGGCCCATGGGAAGCCTTAGGGTTCGTGGACACAGCACAACGGAGCAGCGTCCGGCGATAGACGAGGTCAAAATCTGCACATACCATGCCGATTAGCGCTACTTGACTATATACCTAGGCCGTGTGAGGCTCAGAGCAATATATATATTTGAATTGAGGGCCTTTGTTTCCGAGGCATCGGCATATTTTTCAGCTTGACAGCCGTGGCTCGGTTTCGGGTTGAAGAGAGAAAGCAAGTGCTGGGGCTTTTGGCGCGAAGAGTTGTGTTTGCCGATGTCGGATGGGTCCGCCAGAAACCAAGCGACTGCCTGAGAGGGGATTACTATGATTAATGAAAGTATGGAGTTCTTGATGTATATTATGGTAAGCGTATGATCATCGTGATGCGACATAGCCTTGAAGGGTGCAAAGCAAAGGAGAAACAGAGCTGCGGGTGGTTTGCATGCGCATGCTTTGCCAAGCTGTCGCTTGTGGTGGGAAGGTGCAACCTCACTTCATCCTCTGATCATTCTTTGACGGCTTCCATGGGGGTTCACGTCAGGTAACACTTTTCGTCAAACTTCAGCTACCATACAGAGCCGTGCAGTCCTTCGATGTGTACCGCAAACTTACGGCGAAGTCCAGTCGTCGGCTGAAGCATATCAATGATAGCCGTCTTTGTCAAGAGCAGCAAACATGGCTCAAGAAAATCTCTCTTCATCTCCCCTGACCCCACCAAAAGCCGACACATCTTCCAAATTATCATCTTCCGGTAGGGATGCTCAACTGGATGCTCTTCTTGCCCGTCACTCAACTCTCGAGTCTACTCTGTCACAGCTGTTGACTCAACGTAATGCCCTCGTCGATGTCCTCTCTCCCCCTTCAGAAACCACAGAAAAAGAAGATTCAGAAATGCGGGCAAAGGTTGCGGTTGATGTTGCCAATGCCAGGATCAAGACGCAGATCAAGCAGCTGCAGGAGTACAACGATATCAAGGACATTGGAACTCAGCTTATGGGATTGATCGCCGAGAAACGTGGTTGCCGTATTGGCGAGGTTCAGGAGGAGTTTGGCATCAATGCAGAGGATTGAGGTATGTCTGATTGGTTCTGCGGCTGTCGAAACGTTTTGTCAAGTAATTGCTAATGAGGATTGCGAAGGTTGTCGGTCAGGCACATAAGACCGGCATGTATCAAAACACATCGACGCCAGCCACGGTCAGCGCATAGAGGAGGCAGCCTCCTATTACCACCACGATCAAGGCCAAGGCACGCATTGCCATTGACCTCGCAGCACTTGATATATAAGTCGAAGGCAACGCGCATAGCATGAGGAATCGATATTTTGTGCGCGATCTCCCTGCACTCAAAAGTGCTTCACTCTGTGTGAGCATCAAAAAGAAGTTGATCCGAGCTTTCGTTTCCAATTGTCTGCTTGGTCTTATTGGCTGTGCCATTGTCGTTGCCTTGTGAAGAGCATCTTATTGTCGTTGCTATTGTCGATTCACTCGGATTATTCAGTTGTTGTCGAATCGCGTCTACAAAAGTTTGCTTCTCGATTGACAGCGACTTCTCCTTCTTCAACCCAAACCACAAAGCTTGATACGCAACCACTTTGCATCATCCACCACAGCTTTTCTTTTTCTGCTCTCACATCATCACATCCATTCTACCAAGATCTTACCACTCTCATAACATTCAACAACCTTTCTCCGCGCGCACTTCGCAAGTTCAATCACAACAACGCATCTGCGCCGCCAAAAGTCCATCACAACAACTCCTCACATCACTCGCTCGCCATCATGTTCAGCTACATCATCACTTTCGTCCTGGCTGTCACCACCTTCTTCACAGCCAACTACTCTGGGGCTATCAATTTCCCCAAGCTCCTCACTGCTCCTGCTCCTACTCAGCCAGTCATCGTCTTCACTACCGAGACTGTCACTCACATCTTCTCTCACTCGGCAACCTCCTCGGCTACGGCCACGACCGCCTCTCCAACTGATGCACTCGCCATTGTCAAAACCACCATGCCTCCTATCAACGCATCACCATCTCTTCTCTCGGCCTTGAAGGCCCTTTACACCTTCATGCGCCCGAATCTCGACTCTGCGTCTCTCGTCTTCGCTCTTTGCCTCGGTGCCTTCCTCCTCGTAGCCCTGGTCGGCTACATCAGCAACTCTCCTCCCACCGCCAGCCAAGAAGATCTCATCCGCCTCGCATCACAAGTCACCACCACCAATGCCATCATCGAGGAGATGCGCCTCGCCCACGCCGCATCACTTGCTTCGCTCTCCCGTCGCCTCACAGACAACCAATGGGACCATGCGGTCGCCATCAGCAAGAAAGACAAGAAGATCGCCCTGCTGCAGTGCCAGCTCGAGCAGTCCAGCCACTCCGTTACTCTGGCCAAGTACGAGAGCAGTGACAAGGTCCTCAAACTCGAAGCGGAGCTTGAGCAACTCCGCAACGAGATTGAGAGCCTTGAAACGCGGCTCGAGACTGCTGGAGAGCTACTCGATGGTGCCGAGAAGGCCAAGGGGCAGGTCGACCCGGCCATCATCGAGAGCGCCTGTGCCGCTGCAGCAGAGGCAGCAGAACTGAAGGTCGCGGCCGCCGAGAAGGCCTGTGAAGAAAAGGTCAAGGCCGCCGAAAAGGCCAGCCGATCGTCCATCGAATCGGCCAACAACAGGGTAGAGACGGCCAAGAAGGAGGCCGGCGAGGCCAGGCAAAAGGCTCGCGAGGCCATCATGGTCGAGAAGCGAGAGGCCAGAAAGACCATCGCTGAGCTGGAAGCTCGTCTCGCCGCCGCCTCCGTCGTCCCCGCCCCTGAGCCCGAGAGTGCCGTTCAGGCGCCTCCTGCTCAGGCAGAACCCATCGCTCCTGGCATCGTGGCCCAGCCCGATGTCGTGGCTCCCATCGCCACACCAGCCCAGCCTGCCGCCTCGCATGAGGAGCCCAAGAAGGTGGCCGCTCGTCCTCGCAGACAGCCGCCAAACCCCTTTCCAGGCAGCAAGCAATACACAGGTGCCCACAAGAAGAAGTGAGTTTGGGGGAGCTCCTTCATTCTCTTGTTGTCCCGTGTAGGGTCTGGATGGAGCTTTGATTTTCTGCTGTTGTTGTTGTTGTTGTTGTTGTTGTTGTTGTTGTTGTTGTTGTTGTTGTTGTTGTTGTTGCGAGGCGAATTCTGTGTGTTTCTTTCTTGGGTGGTTTCAGTGCTGGTTTGGGGTCTTTCTTTCTCTGGGTCTGGGAGTTTGGATCCTCGTTTTCTGGGTTGTTTCTCGCTTCTGAAACTTTTTCTTTTTTTTTCTCTCTCTTTTCTGGCGTTGAAGGATGGTAGCATGCAGCTGATAATGAAGTACCGAGATGATGAAGAATGAATGATGAAGAATTGACACAGAACCAAGCTTTTTTAATCCAAATGTGATCATGTGTTGTAATGTACAGCTATTGCAAAGCATTTTTCTTTCCGTGTTTGTGCTGGGTCCGTCAAGAATACAGTAGCATTTTGATGTGCTCTTATTGGATCTATCTGCGCCATGCAGAATCCTTACGCTATGCTATGGTTGTCTTCGGTGGCCATCGACTCGACCGTAGAGCTACGGGCGGTACCAAAGGAGGATTTCAACACAGACATATCAAGATGTGAAAATCATCGTGCATTGCCACAGGTATGCTGGACGGCAGTATGCCATTAGGAGAGTTTGTATTATTCGCGCTTCCGCCAGCAGAAGCGCTCTTGACTAGTATTACTGTGACATCTATCATCTATCTTGAAAATCAGACAGAGGAAGCAGAAGAAGCCACCTTGACAGGCTCAGGTTCTGTGAGTGTGTCACCTCGTAGAAAGACGGGCAATTCCGTGACAGAAGGCCTTGTTCCTCTGTTGCTGCGTTCCAGCTCTTTTGGGTTTGCCGTGAGCCAATGCAAGACGCACACCGATAGGAAAATGTCCATGTTGCACTGCGTAAAGCACAGCCAAACATGCTCTCTACCGCCAGTGACGTAGAAGATCGTGGAGTTTATGACACCCCAGCCCAGAATGAGGAGTGTGCCGATCAAGGATCTGTATGCCAAAGCACGTAGCTTGCAGGGGCGAGTAGAGGCGGGGAGGATAATGCCGCTTGAAAGTGAGTCTACTTCGACGACTTCAATGTCGGCGGATTTCTTTGCGCTGCCGGGTCTGGCGACTTGACTCAGGCGATTGAACGTCTTGCCTAAGGTATTGAAGCGTTCAGGCACTGAGGGAAAGAGTTCGGTCTGGCGTGTACGTCTGAGCATCACGACAAAGACTCCGGTGAGCATGACATATGTGACGCATTCGTATGCTTCGAGTGGTGCGACCACCTCTGGTGGAATGCCTTTCCTGCAGCGACCATCGTTCTTTGCAATATACGCCACAGGGTTCAAGAATGCCCAAACGAACAAGAAGGTGGCAAAGACGCCCACACAGACTGTGGATAAGATCCAGATGGGGTCATCGCGACGGCGAAGGTAGTCAACATTTGCGATATGTGCTCGCTCAATGAGAAACATCTGTGTTGTAACTCTGCCCATGAAGAGGAAGACAATGCAGAAATAGATTGCGGTCCGACAGAAGCCAGATGTGTAAATGCCCGCGCCAGAGATAGCAAGCGATGTTATGAAGAAAGCGATGGAGACAATGTAACTCGAGTAGACCAGAAATCGGATCCATGATATATATCGGATCGTATGCCAGCGAACCTCTTTCACTCGACGCCCTGTGTTGCTGTCAGCTGCTTGATATCAGACCTTGGTCACTTGGAATGACTTACAGAATAGATAGCATGTCAGTATCAACGGCAAGCACGATAGCCCGCC
This sequence comes from Aureobasidium sp. P6, assembly GCA_003992365.1. Lineage (NCBI taxonomy): Eukaryota > Fungi > Ascomycota > Dothideomycetes > Dothideales > Saccotheciaceae > Aureobasidium > Aureobasidium sp. P6. The sequence continues at coordinate 412,658 of RZIQ01000003.1, read as the reverse complement.
GTATAGAGCTCTTCCGATCACGGAGCTATGTTGAGGTGATGTAGGTCCTGGTGTATCATCTTCGAAGATGGCAAATAAATGCCTACGAACAAACGTTGACATGATGAATGTTCCAGAAGATTGTTTGTAGATGCAAGTATAGTTGACCACCCAAGTGATGTTTGGTGATATAGTGAGCGCAAAAGTTCGATATCGAAGGAGTTGTGTGGTGCGTAACCATTTAAACAGTCACGCAGTAGTTTGGTAAAGACCTAGAACGTGGCTCTATCGTGGGTTTCGTTTTTTGAGTTCAAGGCGGTTTCAAGTATAGAGCTGTTCTGGTTCGATAGTTGCACCTGAGTTCGACCGTTATGTGACGGTTGGCATTGAGCTGCCAGCAACGACCGGAGTGTTCGCCTGGCACCTAGTATTGGTACTTGAGCCCTAAGATGCAGCAAGTCTTCCGTGAAACCTCAATGAGAATTGATCGGTCAAGGTGTACCATGGGGCTCACGTTGCTTTCAAGATCCTCGAATCATCATAGCTGGCAGGGATGCACCATTTTGTTTTTGAGAGGAAACCATGATTGCGAAAGTTAGCCAATCTTGTACCCGGCGATCCCGAAAGCGAGCGAAGGCAACGATGTCGTCGTTACCGTCGTCGTCAAAGGCCATGATGTTGACTGAGTCTTCTAGGCAAACGGTCGATGACGGATTGGTATCTGCCTGCAGAAAGCAGCCGGACACAGGCTGGTCGGCTCAGAGCTAGCCGACCATGGAGATACAGACCCGAGTATGGTAGTCATTGATGATTACTTCTTCGACCTGTTTCAGTTCTTGCATTACCAGCCCTAACAGTCTCTTTTGTTTTCAATAACTCAGAAGTCTCTGTGGGGTCTCGTCGCTTCATGGCCCAGTCCAGCAGTGAGGAAGGAACGATTCGCGCAGATCTGCGGATGCCTCAGTAATACTCCTGTCTCAGAGATCGATCTGCTCTTCCCACAGAATCAATAGAGCAACACCTCTGTACTATAGAGGAGGGCTTGCGACCGTCTTCACCTACCGTATGAACACCTCGAAGCTGTCGTCGGCTGTCATTGTCGCCCGTTGATCTGTCATCTGTCCTCAGACCTTTCTCAAACAGCGACCATCGAACATATTGTGGCGAGCTCCATTTCGCGTACAGCTGCACGTCCACGGTAGACCTGGACCGAGGAAATTAAGGCTAGAAACGGCGATGTAGGGTCCTCAGCTGGCTGATACGCAAGACCAGCCGACTAGGTTAAACGGTTCAATAGTTCTGACTCGCACATCGTCTAATCTATATAATGTTCAGCTCTGCGGCGTCAACCTTTCGTCGGCTCTGCTTGACTGTCGTTTTTGCTGATCTATAAGGGAAATGGTCATGTCCGAGGATCAGACTTTTGAGATGTAAAAGCTTTTGAGATACACCTGCGAACGAGTGTCTAGTTAAGTGGGTATTGAGAAGAACGAAAGAAAGAAATAAAACCCAACACGCATGCCGATGTATATGAACGCATATGTATATGATTGGCACGAAGGCCAAAATGCAGATAAGAATAAGACGAAAACAAAATGCCCAGCAGGCAGAATTACTGTGCCTTGCCTAAGCTTTGCAGATTGACCAGCTCGAAGTAGCGGCCTCTCTGGTGAATGAGCTCTGTGTGCGTGCCGGCCTCGACGACTCTGCCAGCGTCAAAAACGTAGATCATGTCAGCACGCTGAATGGTAGATAGACGATGTGCAACAGCGATAGTGGTACGGCCCTTGGCAGCCTTGTCGAGAGCTGCTTGGACGACCTTTTCGGACTCGCTGTCGAGAGCCGAGGTGGCCTCGTCCAGCAGCAGAATCTTGGGATCACGGAGCAGTGCTCTAGCGATGGCAATACGCTGCTTCTGACCACCTGACAACATGCTACCCTTGCTACCGACAATAGTGTCGAAGGCATCTGGCAGAGACATGATAAAGTCGTAAATATTAGCGTCTCTGCAAGCCTGCTCGATTGCCTCCTGAGGGACGTTCTCGCGATCAGCACCTAGGAGGATGTTCTCCTTGACGGTGCCCTGGTAGAGAGTGGGCTCCTGTGAGACGAGGGCGATCCATGAGCGGTAGTTGTTGACGTTGAGGCTTGAAATCTCCTTGCCGTCGATGTAGACCTAGAGGAAATCAATGTCAGCTTAATTTTCTCAATAATGGAATTCCTTAACGTACTCCACCGGCCAAAGGATCATAGAAACGTTCCAATAGTTGAATTGTCGTGGATTTACCGCAACCAGAGGCGCCGACCAGTGCTACGTATTGGCCTGGCTTGACAGTCAAGTTGAGACCTCTCAGGACAGGTTGCTCAGGGCGGGTTGGGTAACGGAAGTGAACGTCCCTGAACTCGATATGACCCTCAACACTTGAAAGTTTCTCGCCTTCTTCACTCCAGCTGTCAATTTCGGGCTTGCGATCAAAAAGGACCTTGAGCTCGGAAGCGGCTTGCTTGGCCTTGCCCATATCAGGAGCAAAGGAGAAGATGGTACCAGCCGACTGAGCACCGAAGATAACGGCACTGAAGCAGAGGAAGAATTGGAACAAGTTGTATTCTCCTCTGGAGATCAATGTTCCGCCGTACCAGAATCCTAGGGCAGTACAACAGAAAATAAGCGATTGAGATGCAGCGTAAAGACTTGATGAACGCAGAATGGACATCAGGGATTTGCGACCCTGGTCCACTAGCTGATCATGGTAGTGAAGGTGTACATCGTCCTCTCTGGTCAAAGAAGCAACAGTGCGAATGGCAGAGGTTGCTTCACAAGCATAACTGGCAGACTTCTCGTAGGCCTTCTTAGCCTTAGCCTGGAAGCGAGCCAGCATCCAGAAACGAAGAAAACCACAGGCCAGCAGGATAGGGACTGTCGAGATACAGACAAGACTGAGCTTCCAGCCGACAGCCAGAGACACAGCAAATGCAGCGATCAGTGTCACAATGACAGAGAGGAGCGTTCCCAGAGTTACACCAGACATACCAGCCAGATGAGTAGTTTCTGTAGAGAGGAAAGAGGTCAAAGCACCGGCAGTATTTTCTTCTTTATCAAAGAAAGCGATATCCTGGCGAAGCATGGTCTCGAAGGCTTGCTTACGAGCACGGTGAACCAATCTCTCGGAACAGATAGCAAATACATATCCTTGGACAAGGAATGCGATGAACTGGACCATAGCAAGCATGAAATACATCCATGACCAGAAGTTTGCCTGGCTGCGAATGCGGGCACCTTCAGTCCTGGGGTCCAAAGAAAGAGCAGTAACAGCTTTAGCGAAGAAGACAGCTTGGGTAGGGTTACCACCTACGATTGCATACGTTAGCATGGTCAATTGGTGACGGTTATATCGCTGAAAGGTCTCATCAAGATGCACTGGCTAGTTATACATACCTCCAGTAATGACTGAGCAAATAATGCCGATAGTCATGTAAAGCCATTCTTGCCTGTTGAAGCTACCGACAACCTTGATAAGTGTCCATAATGAGTAGCGGTGCTCAACGTCCTCTTTTCTGTTTTGAAGAGCGATGCTGGATTTTGACTTGCTGGTTTGAGTACGAGCCAATTTCAAATCGTCTTGGCCCTTGCTTGCGGCACGGGTAAGGTTTTCGTCCTTCTCGTCCAGGATGGCGATTTCCTCTTGATCCTTGTTTTCATTTTCGGCGGCAATGCGTTGAGCCTCGACCAGATTGAAGTAGGCACCTCGTGCCTCCAGTAGCTGATCATGAGTACCCTGCTCGACGATACGACCACGAGACATGACAACAATGTTATCAGCACCCTTGATGGTAGAGAGTCTGTGGGCGATGACAATGGTTGTGCGACCTAGAGCCGCCTTATCCAATGCAGCTTGAACGACACCCTCGGATTTGGTATCCAAAGCGGAAGTAGCCTCATCCAGAAGGAGAATCTTAGGGTCACTGACCATGGCTCTGGCGATGGCGATACGTTGCTTTTGACCACCCGAGAGCAAGAAGCCACGTTCACCAACATTGGTCTGATAGCCCTCAGGCAGCCCAGTGATGAAATCATGAGCGTTGGCAAACTTGGCAGCATTTTCAACTAATTCGCAAATCTTCTCTTCAGATTCACCCTCATGAGGGGTACCGATCAGTCCATGACGAATGTTACCGAAGATAGTAGTAGCAAAAAGGGTAGGTTCCTGGCTGACAAGAGCAATTTGACGACGAAGCCAGCGCAAATTGAGAGTCGAGATATCCTGACCATCGAGGAAGACATTACCACCAACGGGGTCATAGAAACGCTCGACAAGGCCAACAATAGTACTCTTTCCAGAACCTGACTCACCAACAAGAGCGGTAGTCTTGCCAGCTGGGATGCGAAGGCTGACGTCTTCCATGACTGTGACTTCGGGACGGGATGGATAGATGTGACGAATATTGCGCAATTCGATGTGGCCGTCGACGCTCTTCAGGACTTCACCTGCTTCTGCAGAGGGATCCAGAGGAGAAGTTCGGTCAATAGTGGCGAAGATCTTGGACGCAGCAGCGACACTGGTTGTGAAAGCTCCAATATTGGGAGCAACATTTCCGAGAGCAAAGGCACCAATCATGATACTCAGAATGATAGTGAGAACGTCGCCGACCTTGATTCTGCCACCGACAAGATATCTTGATCCCATCCAGAAAGCCAGCGCGTAGTTCAAGTAAACATAGCACATCAAGAAACCGATCATTGAGCCCGTTACAAACTTCATACGATAGCCCCAGCCTTCGGCGATGGCAAGATGCTTGTCGTAGGCTCTGACGAGTTTGTTCTCGGTGTTGAATGCTTTGGCGTTGCGGACAGAGCTGATGACTTCTTCGGCGACGGTACCACCTTCAGCGTACGACGCCAGCGAGGCCTTGTTGAATTTGACAATGAAACCACTCATGCCTCCCATGGTAAATACAATAGCAAAGACAGTGCTCATCAAGATCAGTGTCAATTTCCAGTCCTTGATGAAGGACACCACAAAAGCCGTGACGAAGGTAGCAATGGCCGTGAGAGTCAGGCCAACCTTCTCTGAGATACCATCTTGAACCAAGTTGGTATCGGAAGTAATTCTGGTAGTAATCTCTCCAGCACCAAGTTGGTCGAAGAAGGCAATGTTTTGGCGAAGGATGGCTTTCAGGAAGTTCTCACGAATCTTCCCGGCGATGTGCTCACCAGTATAAAGGAAACCAGCAGTGGCAATGTATACAAAGACAAATTCTCCAATGGCCAGGTAAAGGAAATAAAGACTGAATCTGCTCAGTTCTGAATTAAAGTGGGCCCTGGTAATGTCTCCGGTGAAGAAGCCCTGAAAGGTGGTTGTGAGACCGCCAAAGACGATGGTCATGAGCGGTAGCAGTGCACCACCAGCAATAGCACAGAAGGCGCTCAAAGCCATGAGCAGTTTGTCATTCAACGTGGCATAGCGGAAAAGCATAATGTATGTGACCTTGACCGCTGGAATGTCGAGCTGACGCTTCAATATGGCCTTCTCGTGTTCAGGCAAGTGTGCAAAAGGATCTTCACCCTCATCATCGCTGCCATCGCTTTTCTCTCCCTTGCTCTTATGTCCCTTTTCGGCAATTGGTACGGCGGGCGTCGGTGCAGGTTCTACAGGCAATGGTGCCTGGCCTAGTTGTGCCTTCTCATAATTCGTGACTTCTACGTCTACAGTGTCGCCACTGCTTGACACATCCGAGCCATTGTGTCTGTCGTTTACGGGATCCATGCTAGATCTAGAGGGGCTACAGCCGCCCGGGGCTTGGTGATGGGTGGGGAAGTTGTTGTTCGAATCGTCCTGCGGGGGAGGTAGGTCTAGTAAGTGGTTCGATGAATGGAGTCCAGAGTCGAGTGGTAAGGTGTCACAAAAGAGTGTGTCGAAGAAGTTTCATGGACCTGAGTCTGGGTACCGACGAAACAAATGAATTTAAGGAAAGGAGTCCAGGGACCTAGTAATTACTATCTCCATAATAGTGTTGCCTCGCCCTTTGATTATTGTATTCCTCCGTCTGAGAGTTTCGGTATTGGGACCCACTGTCATGCTAGCCCTCCGTTTGTTGGTACGTTTTCACCACAGGTCATTAAGTACTCAAGCCATCCTGAGTTCGATCGTTCGAGCCCCTTCGTAAGACACCTTCTTCGTGAAGAACTTCGATCTTGACACAGGATTGGAATCCAGCTGCGTTACGCTGTTTCATCTCAGCAGCAACTTCCTTCATCTCGCTTGCCGATGGAACTGCGGGGGGTGTTGGAAGGCGCGGGCACCGTTACTCGATCCTCAAGTCTAGAGGATTCACCGGGATCTTCAGGTTCCGTGTATGCACGCTGACAAGCCATCGGCCGTACATAAAGCCCGGTTCATCAAGCATAAGTACAGCTTCTCTTACACAAATCATGCCTTGACCGCCCGTATCCCCGTATTTTTGTGCTTAAGCATGATAGCCGCATCATAAAACGCACCAGAGACAGATCATCTTCTTGCACAAGTCCACTTTGGCAAAAAAGATGCGTTGTACGACAAACGACAAACGAGCCATCGAAAGGTACGAAAACGATTACGAATACGAAGCAGCACATCTGCATAGAAGTTTGCCCTGTATCTCTCATCTCGCGCAGACCGTCTTGGACAATTTCGACCATGTTCAACAGGTCCGTCAAGCCACTGCTTGAAGTGATGCAATAGTCAAGTCAGACGACTTTTTCTGAGTGCTCGGTGAGTGTTTTCGGACGCCGAGCTCAACCAAGTAAGGCAGGTGACAAGAGCTGTAACGATCCTTCGCAGGATCGCCTAGATAAGCGTGAGCACAGTAGTATCTACCTGGAGTTCGATTAGACCCGTAAGGTATGGAAAAGCTCAGTCGGATGTATCTTCGCGGCGTGTTGGGTCTGAAAATATGATTGATTGCAAGAGACCTTTTCGAAGGTCATCTGAATTTATAACCAAACGCCAATGGAAGGGGCTAGAGCAAAGACCCGAGCTCCCTTGCAATCCCACTGTGCCAACTGCCTGTCTGAGATAAAAGAATAATTGCAATGCCTAAGGAGGGGGAATCGTGCGATTTAAAGCTAAAACAGAACAAAGATAAAACAAAAAAACCAGCTGGTAAGTAGGGCGACTTTTCGATTGACTGGCATCAAGACATGCAGTCAATGTGCATTGACGCCTGCGTGCAATGCTATTTTTTAGGTGATGCGAGTTCTCGAAGCTTCTCGTTGTCGATGTACTGAGAAAATGGTATGGTGTTATCATCATGATTCTCGTGCTCGACAGCCATAGGAGGCGAGGACGGTAGTGGAAGGTCTTCAGGGGGTATTGTTCCTCTGCCATGGATGCTCAACGCATCCACTAGGCCTTGAGAGTCTGAGAATTTACTTGAAACAACTCGTACCCTGTCAGAACGTGGGCTGTTTGCGTCGAAATATGAATCCAGGTCGTCGTCGCTAGACATCATGGTCGGAGTTGTCAGCTCGTGTTGAAGATTAAATGGATCAGCCAGCTGTTTGTCGACTGCAGCAGTGGGTGTTTTGTCGACAGGATCAGCTTGCCATTCATGTACGGTTGGGATGCGTACGTTCATCTTCCCCATACCATCCGAGCTCGGTTCGCTGTAACCTGTGGTAGCAGACAATGCTCGAGCGACGTGATACTGCAAATTGGCATCCGGCCCACTGTCCTCAGTGCTGTCCTGAGTTGAAGCTGAATGCTTGCGAGCGAGTTCGCGGCGGATCTTCTCTTCTGCCCAATCTGCGCCAAACGTGACCACTGAAGCTTGCTTGCCATGAACCATGAATCGTGCCGCCTTTCTTTCTAGTCCAGGAGTGCCCTCGACGACATCTTCAACACGACTTCCATCCGAGCGAACGGTACTGGCACTCTCTTTGCCTCTTCGGTGTCGTTGAGAAGAAGATGGTTCATGCCGGCCATCACGCAGAGTACGATGTAGACTTCTTCTGCCGCTCTTTATCTTAGCACCGCTCTCCGGTGTTGGCCCTGAAGCTTCCGAGAGACCACCAGGTGTATTGGTGGTAGCAGTGGTTGAAGTCGCCACAGGATCACGCGCAAGAAGAACTGCTTCATGATCACGGCTCTCATAACTTCGAGTTGGTGTTAGGTGACCGTGGCGAGATGGAGCGTCCGAAGCAGCAGAGGAAAGGTACCTGTCACCGTCGTGCAGGCTAGATGTAATCGACATGCCAGCCACGCTATGCTTGCGTATTACTGACTGCGACGTACTAGCTGCTGAGGGCCGACGAAGCTGTTGTGGGCTGTTGAGATCTAATGGACTGGGTAGTTGCCAAGCATCTCCGTACCTAAGGGCGTGCTCTGGTGGGGTTTTGAACACATCTCTATGGAAGACTGCATCGCTTTGGCTGTCACCGTTCACTCGGGGCGACTGAGTTGGAGATTGAGGACTTGTTTGTTGACTCATCGCAGAATTTGTCTTCGAGATTGTTTTCTGAAGACCACTAGTCTTGCGAACGTTCGGCACTGGGCTCGACAGCTTGTTGTCAAAGATGTCTCCGTCTTCCTGCAGGTCGAGAGAAAGGATGTCCCTATGGCATTTGGTGCGCCAGATATCGCGTCTGATCCACTTCAACATGGCGTCCATTCGAGCAGTGGCATGGCATACATCCTCCCTTGTCTTCGGCTGGATTGGTGCGAGGATGAGCAGGTGCCGAGCATTTCTCATCATGTTCTCGAGGTTTCTGATAGCATCAGTCACTTCTCTTTCAGACTCAACGATCGTCTGTAACATGATTTGACGTCGAGCAGCCAGCACTTGTTTGACGAGTTGTGGTGAAAAGTCCCTCTTTTCCACATTGACCTGTCCGTCATGAGTCATCGTCGAGTTCAGTGCTGAGCCTATGGATGGACTGATCGATGAGTCCACGGATGCTGTGGAGTTGAGCCTTCCACGGCTGTTGACCGTAACATCAGTATCCGTTCCGCCAATGAAGCCTCGGATCCTCACGCCGGCAGATCTGAAAGCTGCAGCATAGTTGATTAGGGCAATCCAATCGTTGACCTCGGCTTCGTTCTCAGCGAGAAGGACTTCTTCTTGACCGCCGTGACGAACCAGAGTGAAAGCGTCCTTGTGCTTCAGATAACTGCGATCGAGCAAGGCAACGGCATCATCAGTCTTGATGAGAGCATCTGGCTTGAAGTCTTGAATTGGCGGTTTGAAAACTACAGGCGTAGACGTGCCTTCTTGCTTGACGTGTGTGTTGTGCTGTGACATCAAGCCCTTGACCCAGGTGACATTTTTAAACAGGTAGAGTTGGGAGCCCGTCAAAATCGCGCCCCATTCTTGCCATGGAGAGCGGGTCTTCTTGCGCTTTGTAGATTTTCGCCACAGAATGCCGACTTTTGTGACTTTCAGGTCCACTAGTCCTATGGCCGATTGGCTGGGGTTGTCGCGCGTGGCTTGAGACTCAAAAGCTGCAGGTCGGGAACGCGCAGAGATGATCTGGAGCACAGCAGTATTTACGAACGCCTTTTGCAATTTCTTCATGTCAAAGAAATTTGCGGTGCCTAGGTAGCTGTAGGGGTCCTCCATCGTGATAGAATCTTTGATGGAAGGACGAAGGGAATCCAATTTACCATCACAGATCAGAGCATAAGGATCGATGGGGCCGCTGTTCTTCCTACCAGGATCGGGTATGCTACCCCTGAGCTTGCTTTTCTTTGGCTTGAAGGTGAGAAGACGCTCTCCGTTGATATCTACTTCCTCTTCGAAGTGAATGAAAGGCGTGTAGCAGATGTTGTCGTAGAAGCACGCCAGAACGTCATCAGAGACATTCTGACCACTCGTGTTTTTGATGTAATCATGTTTCTGCATCTTTCTCTTATTGTTCTTGTTGAAAGCATCGGTATGCAGCATCATCAGTGAGAAAGCAATGATATAAGCTTGATCAGGTGCGACGAATATACCAGGGTTACACTCATGATACCTGTCGGCGAAAGCTTGCACAACACGATCCACCTGCTGAGTTTCTTTAGGCAGTTCAGCTTCGAGCAAAAACTTCCGTAACGACATATCGATGGGCTCTCCGAAGAATGAAAATTTGCGACAATAACTTCGCAATACAGCCTGGGCAAATGGATCAGATGATTTTGATAGGATGCCAGCGATAAGACTGCGCGACACAGCAGCTTGAAGTCGTTCGAGATATTTGCCTGGCGTATCACCCTCTTCGCGATCAGGAATTACCAAAGGCTCATGAACACTGGGAGACAACGAGTTGGACTTTGAATGGAAACCAGGCGAAGAATTGCGATCCCGTAGATCCGAGTTGTGCCGGAAACGGTTGAACCCAAGAAGGCCGCCCAAACTAGTCCGTCCCGATGTCGAGGTCGAGTTGCGAGCGCTGGAAAGCACAGGAGGCGTTGGAGGAGTCTGGTCATCTGAACGGCGACCGAACGAGCTCACTGTTGAAGATCTATCACGTAGACCAAACCGGCGTGGTGGATTAAGGACTGGCGAGGAATTGTTCGAGTGAGTTGAATTGCTCGAGTCGTTGCGGAACAAGGGAGCACCTCCATGTGTAGCAAGAGCGGCAATAGACGACTTGGCGAGTTGAGCAGGAGCAGGGGACGAAGAGAGAAACAGCCGTGGACGAGACGCTTCGGTATGGCGACGCTGTAATGCACTAAGAGGAGGAGGGCGTCTCTGCCTTTCCGGTGATTCAACATTGGAACGGGTCGAGATGGCGCTCGTGGAGGGTCGGGGTGTGGCAGGACCTTGCTGGGTGTCTGATTCTGGAGGAGGGTTTGACGGCGGTGGGAATTTGACGGGCAGAGGGAATAGCGACTTGTTCTTCTTGTTGCGTCGTGGCAGCTTGAAAAGTGTGGTGGTGGTCGAGATGGTGTGTGTCGTCGTTGTGGTGGCATAGGTGACGTGCTCTCCAGAACTTCGTTGTTCGCCAGAAGAGTCGGACAAGCGAGTAACAGGAAGCGCCAGAGCCGAATTAGTTTCGTCGCCGTAAGGTGGAGGTGCAACAGGGTCAGGGACAAGCCGATCAATGTCTACAGAGCGGCCTCTACGCCATGGTCGACTGTCTTCGGTTGATTCCCGACGCTGTTTCGAGGGACTAAGCTTTGAGATTTGACGCTTGAAAGGGCTCTTGGCTTTCCTCGTTCGATGAGGAGGGTGATTATGCTCGTCCATGGTAGGGGCAGTGGTGATGATTTGTGGATTTGGCACTGCAGCTGTTGAAGGTGAGAAGAAGGAACAAAGTGAAAGGGATTCTGAGCACGTACATTGTGATTGATGTTCGAGGGGAACTTGAGGCACAGGAGGAGTCTTGTTTGAATCAGCGTGAAGCCTAGCCTTGGCCGATAGCTGACCATCAGAGAAGTGCCTCCATCGTAACATGCTGAAGCGATTGGTGGCCGGAGTAGCCGTCTGAATCGGTGGGGAGGGCGGGCCCAGACTCAAGACATCGGTGGGAGAGATGGGGTCCTGGGCACTCATGGGACGATTGGAGTTCGGCACAGGCGTGGCGTAGCCTGAGGCAGGAGATGCAGCGTCATCTTGAGTATTACTACGGATGTCGTTCAAGAGGGTATCCAGCGTGCTGCGGCGACGCGACATCAAAGGCATGGCCGGCAACAAGCAATAAAAGGATGGTCATTTGACGGCTTATGGGCAGCGCGTCAGCGAGAGTACTAGGCGTGCATGCGTTGGCTGGTGATGTAGATTGTAGATTTTATCGTTCCGGCTGGTGGTGATCGAAGGGGTGCAGGAAATTGGAGATGGCGGGTCCGAGGGGTAAACGAGTGTGTCCGGATGAAAGTCGAAAGGAATATGGTTCGAACACGCGGACTTTGGTTGATGCAGGGTTCAGACGACCGCTGATGATGAGCACTGGACAAGATTGGGATGGACCAGCGTGATTGCCTCGTCAGCAGCGCGCACACGCAGGCTTGGACAGGTCCCACTTCTCACAGACAGGGAAGGCGCGAACTGGGAGGTGCTGCCAAGCTGCCCCGGGCCTGCCTCCACAAGCCTCCGGGCCCTCCGCTCAAGCTGGATGGAGCCCTGCCGCTTTCAAGGCCTCGCTGCTGCTGCCTGTCAAGCAAGCATTCGACTTTGATCAACCATGCGCGCTTCGTCGTTGCTGCTCGTCGCCGCGTCGGCTTTGCTGGCCCCGACTGCCTCTGCCGTGCCATCATATCCTCAACCTCCACCGCCCTCTCAGCAACCCGCACATCGCCCGCTTTGGCGCTCCGTCAGCGACGCCGTCATCCGCAACATCTGGAGCCCGCCTGCTCATCAATCCCAGCCGGAACCCGCCATCAATCCTCTTCGCAAGCACAGCGATGATGTAGTCGTTCGTTTCAACGTCAGCAATGCTCACCATGCCACCACTCTCGCCGAAGCTGCCGACACACTTTTCCTCGATCTGTGGGAGTTCACCGACGATTGGGTCGACATCAGACTGCAGAAAGACCTATTACCCTCGCTACTCGGCTTGCTGCCATCCTCGTTACATCGCGCCCACAGTTTGCTCATGGACGACTTCGCTCTCCAACATGCAATCGCAGATACATACCCCTCCTGCCGCTCTTCCCGCCTACTCCAGCACAACTCTCCCACCCATCATAATGCTTTTGGTCCAAGTCTCGGTGCCTCTTCGTCTGACAATATCTTCTTCAATGACTACCAGCCTTTGTCTGTCATCCAGCCTTGGATGCGCCTGATGGCCTCGCTTTTCACCACCCATGTGCGCGTCATCAACATCGGTACCACCTACGAAGGCCGTGAGATCCCCGCAATGCGCATTGGCGTCCACCCTACCAACAACGACTCTCCCACACGTCGCAAGACCATCCTGATCACTGCTGGCCTGCACGCTAGAGAGTGGATTTCTACCAGCACCGTCAACTACGTTGCATACTCGCTCATCACAGGCTACGGCAAGAGCCATGTGATTACCAGCCTCCTCGAAGAGTTCGATTGGGTCTTTGTACCGACCATCAACCCTGACGGTTATGCGTATACCTGGGAGTCTGATCGGTTGTGGCGCAAGAACCGTCAACAGACCTCTTTGCGTTTCTGCCGTGGTCTTGATCTCGACCGTAGCTTCTCCTACAAGTGGGATGGTGACAGCATGAGGTCAAATCCCTGCAGCGAGTCTTTCTCCGGCTCTGCACCCTTCGAGGCCGTCGAATCCAAGCGCCTGGCAGACTGGGCTCGCAACGAAACCAAAAACAACAACGTCGACTTTGTCGGTCTGCTCGATCTGCACTCGTACTCTCAGCAAATCCTGTACCCTTACTCTTACACCTGCGACGACAGCCCTCCTAACCTTGAAAACTTGCAGGAAGTGGCTGCCGGTCTGTCAAAGGTCATGCGTCTGTCTGGCGGGCGCTATTACCAATCAGCTCCAGCTTGCGAAGGCAATGTCGGTTTCGTTGCCAATGGCGATCGTCAGGTGTTCCCTCGTTTCGAGACCGGCGGTGGTAGCTTCTTAGACTGGTTCTACCATGAATTGAAGGTCAAGTACACATACCAGATCAAGCTTCGCGACCGCGGCACCTATGGGTTCTTGCTTCCCAGAGATCACATCGTTCCAACTGGCAAAGAGGTCCTAGATGCTGTGATTCACTTTGGAAAGTTGCTTGGAGGTCAACTTGATTTCGCCGCTGCTGAGCATGAGCACGGTGATTTTGAGCAAGCACAAAAGCAAACCCAAGATGCCAACGATGAAGATGATGAGATCGAGGATGGTGATGACGACGAAGATAATGTCATGTGGGAATTGAAGCGACGAAGACGCGTCTAAGTAGTGATGTTCTGCTCTTTTTTTCCAGTTTCATGTTAATACTTATTACAATCAAATCTTCCATCTCTGATGAGTCCATGCGTCTGTTTGAACAAGACCAATACCTGTGTCGTGCATGATCACCATCAAACATGATCAAGACCATGGCAAGACAAAGATAAGTCTGTCAGTCTAATATCTCTGATGGGGCTATATGACCAGCCAGTACCGTATAACGCTGACACCGGAAGACTAAGATGCAGACTACTCCCTCTAAACCCGTTCTACCGCAGACGCCATCGCTGAAGAGACAAGGAAAGAACATAGAATAATAAAGATACAACGCATGCCAACCGCTCAGACAGTCTCGCTAGCTTGTACTTGCATATCCGGCGGCCTCCAATCCATCAGATCAAACGCCTCTCTACTCCAAGGTCCGATATCCTCATTCTTTCTCTCCTCCACTGCAATGGCTTGAACTGCCCTGGCAGCCAACACAGGAGCCGCTATGGGCGCTTGCTTGACCGTCAAAGGCTTGAACGACTTGGCTGAGATCGTTCTCGAAGTTCTCGCACCGGAATCATCCTTTCGCGTTGGCGGTTTTGCAACCGAGTCATCAACAATTGGATCGTCAAAGTCAAGTGGAGTGACATCCGGGAAGGGAAAGTCGGCTATTGTAGAATCGTCTGGCGAATTCGGTCGATTAAGCACGACGGAAGTGGTTTTTCTCAAGCCGTTGCTATTAGCAGTCTTGCCGGCTACTGTACGTTGCTCTGTCATATCGGAATTGCTGCGCTGCAGCGCTGTCCTCTTCTGCTGCTTCTCAGCAATCCTCGCGAGTCTTTCTTGGTTGCGGAGTTGGAAAACGTTGTCCTTGGGAGCTTGATCAACCGACGGCGCTTTACCAGCGTGAATACCCTGTGATTCCCGGGTCTCTCTAAGCGGACGAAGACCAGTATCTTGCCTTGCACTTTGTACTTTGTCACGGACTAATCCTCCGGTTTCTCTCTCGGAGCTTGTTGGGCGAGCGCTCTGTGATTGGAAGAGCAACATTTTTCGAGGCGCACCGCCGACAAGTTTTAGAGACTTTCCACGCGGCTGAGATTCGGGTTCTGCTGCGAAGAGTGCACTTTTCTGGAGAGGGATCTCAGCAGCTCCCTTTCTGCTGGTGTCTCGAGGTACACTGGTTTCTTTCATAGGCCGAACAAAATCAGGCACAAGAGCCAAGTCATGGGCAACAGCGCGTTCTTTACGGGCCAAATTTCTGAGTGATGGTGACTCAACAGCAGCTTGCTTTGCTGGTATTGGATGCCCTGCAGTTTCAATCTGGCGAAAATGATTGGGACGTACTTGACGATGCGCAGGGCTCACAAGCATTCGAGCTGGGGATGATGTGGCCAACAATTCGGCTTCAATAGCATGACTTGCGGCTTGAGCTGCAGAGGTGTCCTCGGTATCGGAAGAGATATCAATGACCTCATGGTTATGGTTTAGAGGAGCGACTGCTTTTGGTCGCGTCTGGGCTGTGGGCTGCACGCGTCGCTTTGCCACCTTCGATACCTGAGCATCAGAGTTGCGCTTCTGCCGTTTTTGATCTCTACCATCATAGACTTCAGTAGTCTGCACATCTCTATTCCTTGCTTCAAAGGGAGATTCTGTGGGTAGAGAAGCCTTTCCTATGGGTCGCCTTCCCCTTCCAAGCAGAGCATTCAAAGACTTGTGTTTCATAGGGGTCGTTGAGGTGCCATGAGGAGTTCTGGGGGTCATGGATGTGGCAGCAGAGTGCGGCGTCTCATGGCGCATCACTGTCCGTGGAGGCGCTGGTGCCTTGGCTGGAGTCTTGTCTTTTCGTTGCAGCAGGTCCGACAGGTCCGTCTGGATAGTGCCTATTCTTTCAGAGACTTGGACCATAATACCACCTTTTTCAAGCGTCATCTCGTCGCCCTCTTGCAAGTCATCATTGCTGGTCCAGTGCAGGTCGCCGAGGAAATTCCTAGGAACGTCGTAGACCATAACACGCTTGTTGAAAGTGTGGTATCGAAGGAAGCCATCCTGCCATCTCTTCTGCTTGCGCCGTAGGTCATGAGTGTAGAGGCAATTGAATTCGAAGACTGGGGCGGTATTTTGTGTCTGCGGGACGGCGAGGTTTGGCGAACTGCGCAGGACTGCTGCCGTCATGATCCGCGGTGTTGATCTGAGTATGTCGTCGTCGAATCCGGCATTGCGTGAAGAGAGCTACGAGCAGAGAGAGCGCTTGCAGTGTAGTTGTCGACAGCAGGCAGTTACTCTTGCCAAAAGCTGCAATGGCGTCAAAGAAGGAAAGTGCTCTTGGCGCGTCACGTACGCGTCACACAACACGTACAATCTCACATGTGAGAACCAACCGAGGACCATTAACTTTCTTACGCATAAGACCAGCTGCCGAATCGCCATAGACTGAATCAATGTAGAGATAACTCGTAAATTCATCATCAATTCAACTGGCCGGAGGAGAACGGTGGACATGACAAACTTGAGGACATGTTGATCAGGTACCTCCTCCGTTCAAGGGGTCATTGCGCAGGTTGCCATTTTTATCACTATCAGCCATGACCATCTATAGTCTTCTTCAACTGCAAACAGATGATTGTGAAAGAGCTGTCCAGCGCCGCGTAATCTCAGCAAATACATTACGGTAGGATTATGCATGGTATGATTAGCGAACAATGCTACCCGCTGCCAGCTTCTGCCAGGCCGAGCAAGCCTTGGCCCCGCTCTATTACACGTTGTCTCGACACCGAACATCCTTGATTCATCCGACTTGTTGATTGCGTTGTTGCACATCCGTTCTTCTCCTTTCCCGATTTCTTCTCCCGCTCTGTCTCAAGATGCAGAGTGTTCAGCGAAAGTTTGGCAAGCTGATGAAACGATCTGCTGATGGGGCAGACGTTGGAGGCATTCTTAGTGAGTTCAGCGCAGCTGATCAGGCACTGTCGACTGTAAGAATCATGTATCAACCGGAAGCAGTTTGCAGATATTGACCAAATTTTTCTCCAGTTCATCGAAGCAACAAAGTCATGGCGCAATGCTTGGGACGAGACATTGAAAACACAACTCTATGTTTCGGAATCACTACATTTGCTGTATCAGCCCATTGAAGTAGAGGATGATCCGAACAATCCTGTCCAACAAAAGCCAGCTCCAACTCCCAAGAGATACTTGGACAAAGCCAGCGATCTGCAATCCATCTATTCAAATCTTGCAAAGGATCTGGGTAACGAAGTCAATTCCATTGAAATCAAAACCTTGAGACCTGCTATGGATGCCAAGGACTCCCTCAAGATGCTCAAGAAGTCCATCAAGAAACGGGAAGATCTGAAGGTTGGTCCGTCTGAGTGACCTGGTTACTGCCTTCTGACATTTGTTAGCTTGATTATGAACGCTACAACTCGCGTGTGGATAGTGCCAGGCGCAAGGAAACACGATCCGCTAGAGAAGAAAGTGCTTTGATGAAGCATGAAGCCGACCTTGCTCGTACAAGTGCTGTGAGTAATTCCTTGATGTGATCGTTTCCAATCTTGACTGATGGCACCTAAGGATTATCAAGCTGCTGATGAGCAGCTAAAGCGAGTTCTGCCTCCTGTCTTGGATGCTTTGTCAAGTCTGCTTCCAAAACTGCTCGCTATCCAAGTCATGATCCAACATCAGCTAGTGGGTCAGATGTACACACAATTGCATGAGTATTGTCAGACACACCGACTGCCTTCACCCTCTCCCGAATTGGATCTGGTTGTATCAACCTTTGAAGTTGAATTCACACCACTCCGCGAGAATCTCGAGAGAGACATCAGAACGATCTCAACTGGCAAAGCTATACACCAGCCTATGAGTCTGCCAGACAAGCAGCAAGGTACGGTCACCGGACTTGGACTTCGCAATACCTTTGCGAGAAGAACGAGCAGTCAAGGCTCGCTACCCAAGCCTTCTATTTCTGGCCAGTCGCGCTTCGGATCAAGCAATGGTGAAGATGAGCCAGCACCCGTAAAGCCTCCTAGACCTGGTCGCATTTCTTCTAGCTCCAGGCTGCATTCGCACTATGAAAACACGGCCACGACAAATACCCACTATGACGATATGGCGGTCATGAATTCACACTACGAAGATGATGAACCGCCGCCCGTCAAGCCTCCTCGACCTGGCGCGGCTCCGAACATCGACATGGGAAGCAAACCACGGATCCCTTCAAGCTCAAAGCCTACCCCCATGGCAACTCCAGATGGCTATACAAATGGCGGAGCAGCACCTCCACCGTACTCAGCTTCAAGCACTCCCAGCACATCTTCGACCCCGTTCCTGACACCTTTGTCAACTTCTCGTCAGAACATGGGATCCGACTATTTCAGCCGAGAACGCAAAGCTTCTACATCATCGGGAACAATGAGTGTAGCGGGCAAGAAGAAACCTCCGCCGCCACCACCAAAGAAGAGGATCCCGTCAACACAAGGCCAATATGTCACCGCTCTATACGAGTTTGGCGGACAAGGCGAAGGAGACTTGTCGTTCAGAGAAGGCGATAAGATCAAGGTCATCAAGAAAACGGAGTCGACAGATGACTGGTGGGAGGGAGAATTGAATGGAGTAGTAGGAAGTTTCCCTGCCAACTATGTCAAGATGGATTAAAAAGTGGGCAGTATGCTCCCCGGCATTCCAGGCGGTCAGAAATGATCAGCAGTGTTAAATTCTGCAGACAATTTTTTCCAAGAAATAATGTAAGACGGCTTTTTTTTTCGGCCCCTTCAGTCTTTTGCATCCCTTACTTCTGGGATTTTTGGCTATCACAAGCTTTTTTTTTTTCTCTTCTCTTATCTCCCTTTTCACGCGGCATGGACCGACGCGAAGTACAGTCGCAAAGGGAGTGATCTTTTTTCCACATTCTCGACGTGAACACACAAACGCCACCTCTGTATCCCAACAATCAAGAGCTGATTTCTTCTTTCGATGGCCGCGACCTTTTCGACCCACGAGCCGTGTCGTTGGTAAACAGGGCGGATCTTCACTCCTTCATTGGGGCTAAGACAGGTATGCACTTCTTGTGCAGAGGCAAAAAAGGGATGAATGGGAGTGTTAGATATATAATTCCTGCCTCTTTTGCACCACAATCATTCTCCTCTCCCAAAGCAACAAACGTCGGCAATCTCATAATCATCTTTTTCTGTATCCGGGACCGAAAGATTCCGAGCCATCGCATTCGCTTTTTTCCAATCAAGATCTCTTATCCCGAGACTGACGACACAGCATCATCTTTTAACACGTCAATCAAAAAAGCAAAGGGGGAAGGTAGAATGGCTTTGGAACGTCTCGTCACCCTCGCCGTGTGTTTTCTGATATCCCTTGTCGCCTTGTGCATCGACGCGGCACCAGTGAGTTTTGCCGAAGTGGAAGAATCGTGGGTCAAAGGTCTTTCAGAGGTAAACATCTTTTGCCCACCCAACCGTCCCCTTTGCCCACCACTCTTTCACTTGCTTTTCCCCCCTTTTCTTACGTCCAAATAAAAAAAAATACCTCTTCATTCGTGACAAAAAGGCTGAGATGTGACGCTACTTGCCCCCCCTCAGCGCGACATTCACGCATTCTCGAAAAACAAATATCCGACACCCTCCTGGCATCCTTTGATCCTCTCTTCCTCTTCCACGACTTCTGATACCCTAGCCTTTGAAGGAATGCTGGATCAACGCACAATGGCAGTGCGCAATCCAGCTCTAAAAGTCGTCGAGGGTAAAAGTGTACATGTCATGGCTAGATTGTTGGGTGCGAGAGCAAAAGGAAGAGAGGTCGAGGAAGTGGTTAGGGTGTTGCGACCGATTAGGAATCGGAGATGGGACTTTTAGGGCCCAAAGGGGTTGTTGCAGGTGGAGGGAGAGAGAGGATGTGATTATGATCGGTTATGACGGAAGTTCGTCTTTTTTTTTTGTTCGAGCAGTTATGATCCACGATACAGTAGGACACGACAGGAGTGAGATGATAGAAGAGAATACGAAAGCTGGGTATCTGGATTCGGGAAAAACTACTCTCTCTGCTTTGTCAAATTATACTAATTAATCTAAATGGAAATGCCGTGACCTCGTGAACCCAGAAAAAAACTCCTCTTGACCTAATTGAGAAAGAAGGCCCCTTGTCATGTCATAAAAAAAAACTGTTGCTAGGGGGAAAAAAGAGACCTACTCTAAACACCCATGGTATGATCATGCTCGATGCCAGGAGTGACACTGGCCATGAACTTGATGAAGACGACAAGATACTGATCAACGCGAATGGCAACGTCATCTTCCTTGCCATCGTCGGTCAAGACCTCCCACTCGTCGTTCTTTTTCTTGTCCTCGTCCAATCTGAGGCCGCCGGTCTGGTCGACCAGACCTTCCATGCCCTGTTTGGAGACTTCTTGTCCTTGCTTCATCTTCTGGGTGCGCAGCTTTAAGGCAGCATCGGCACGGTCGAGGAGAATCTTCATGACACTGGCGTGGCGGCATGGGTGGATGGAAGCGGTCTTGATGGGTGGAGAGACAAAGTTGAAGTCCTCGAGAGTGACGGTCTTGTCTTTGTAGTCGCCGACAATGTCCTCCATCATGGACATGGGAGGAAGAGGTTCGTTCGAGGCCGAGTAGCCAGAGAGGTATAGTCGTGGAGTCATGTAGTATGTTGAGTAAGTAATGTAGATGGTGTAGTTGCGGAGGGTGCTAGAGTCAAGACATTAGCTATACCATCTTGAGTGATGAGAAAGAGCAGACTGACTCGTTGTGGTCTTGGTGTGCTTTGGGATCACGGATGATGGCATCAGGGTCGTCCTCGTCGTCCTCGATGTCTGGAACATCGTCGTCGTAATCGGCACTGTCTTGCTCGACATGGCCTTCGTCATCGACGGTACGGATGTCGGCTGGTCGAGCCTCGGGCTTGGAGAGATCTCCACCAGTTCTCAACCAGCCGTCGTCATCGTCGCCAGTAGGGTCGAAAGCATCACCCTCTTTGACCAAGTCATCCAGACCTTCCTTGCCGGCAAAGTTGTCGTTCAGGCGTTTGTGGCAGGGGACGCCTCGAGTGATGAGGTATTGCTTATCGTCGGGCAGGTGTGAGTTGCGCTGGGCCGGAGTGGCGGCAGCGGACCACGACCACGAAGGGAACTTGTTTGTGAGGAAGTCGCCGGCCAGGACGAACTCGTCTGGTGTGAGCTTGCCCGTCTCGCGGAAGCTCGACGTCGTTGCTGGTTTGGCGTAGTCGCGTATCGTGTCGAGGGCCGTGTGGATGTATTTGTACATGGTGAATGATGGTGATGATGATGGTTGTGTTGGTTGAAAGGAGGGGACAAATGGCAGAACGAGTTGCAGCGGTGGGTGAATCATCAGGGTTGTGCCTTGTGAGCGGGGCACAAACACCCGATAACGCCGCTCCTGATAAGCTCGCCGTCATCAACCACCCCATTCGGCAGTGTGTCTAGCTTGCCATCGTCACAATCATCATATTCACTAAGCTCGCCATCATCAACCGCCCCATCCGGCAGTGTGTCTAGCTTCCCATCATCACAATCATCATATTCACTACAACTTGTTCTCGCGACGCAGACCCTCATACATCGCCCAGGCAGCCAAAGCCTTGCTGTCTCTGCCGCCCTCACGGAACAACTCCTCCAGTCTGACAATCTTGAGCGTGATCTTCTCTCCATCATCACGCAGTCCCGTCAACTTGCCCTGCCAATCCTTGAGCTGGTCACGGGGGATGCGCTGCTGGTGCAAGAAGACAGGCACAAACTCATCGCATCCTCCTGCACTGGGGTACATTGCCTTCTGCAACTTCTCACCACCCGAAGTCTGCTCCTCTGTGCCAAATGTGAGTTTCGTCAGATCAATCAGTTCGTCCTCCTTGATCTTGAGTCCTGTCTCCTCTTCAATCTCCTTGGCTGCACCGCCCGAGAAAGTGCCTGCGTCGTCGAGCATACCTGCAGGTAGCTCCGAGAAGCAAAGTGATCCAGCCGGAATACGTGGTTGAACCGTCAGAATCACATATTTGTCCTTTTCAGATCCGTCCTCGACATCGTCTGGTTGAAGGATAAGCTGTGTGCTGTCAAGATACTGCCGTGCTCTGGTACCTCATGTTGTGCAACTCACAAGCATGGCCACACTGCCTCCTCTCAGGAACACAGAGCCAGGGAACTTTTCTCCATTGTCGTTCGACACCTCTGCCTTGAATTTGATAAATCCGATGCGTTCACCACCGAAAAAATCCACGCTCTGGATGTCGATGCGCCGGAGCTTATAGGGTGATTCGTGGAAAGTATGGTCTTTTGATTCTTGTTGCTTCAACGAGTGCAAAAGTGTTTGTGACCAGTTCTTGAATGCCGGGAATGATAGTAGCTGCTCTTTGCTGAGGTCTTGGGTCAAGTACACAGGGCACTCTGGCGATGAGCCTGGCAATGTGAATGAGCTCATGATTCGCGTGCTGAGATTGTATTGTGTGAAGTGGCTGCTCGGATATCGAGTTGAGGTCAGTCGTCTTGTTAAAAGTGATCTGGGTAGCATTTAGAGTAAGGAAACAAAAGACACCGGGTCGTGTTGCAACAGGTCAAAAGATACTGATGATGTCACAACCCAGCTGAGTGAAGCTCTGTCTCGCTTGCTCACATGTTACTATCCAAACAAAACATAAAATCACATGTTGTCTTATTGGTGGATCTGGCTGTCAATTTCTCGTTCACTATTTTGTTGTATCATCCAGTCTGCATCAATGATACTGGATCTTCTTTCTGGGGAGGTTGGACGGTGACTAGCCACTGCAATTCCCATCGCCAAATTTCGATATGCGTCAACGCACCGACTACACTTGTGTTAGACGTGACGAGGGACTACAGATCAAAACAGCACACAAGCGTATGATCAGCAAATTTAATTGGTCCCTGGAACTGCATGGGTGGAAAAAATGTGAAGACTTGTCTGGAGCAGGGTAACCCAGTCGACAAAGAGTCTCGATCAGGGGAAATATCTATGCTACATATAATAATACAATTGAGGAGACAATCCCTCTAGAACCCTCCACTCATCTCAGCTAGAGCAAGCTTCATCCTCTGAGGATTCATCTTCTCGAAGCGATCCACCGTCATGACAAAGGTGCCTCTTCCTTGTGTGAGACTACGCAAGTGCTTGAGGTAACCCACCATCTCCTTCAAAGGCACCCTTGCCACAATCTGTCGCATCTGGTTTCCAACGCTGACGGAACCTGATCTAATACTTGAGGCCGGTCCACCGAAAGGATCAGGTGGCGAGTAGATCCTCGTCGGATCTATGACCACCTCATTGTCTTCAGAGCTGCCATTTTCGTCATCTGCTCCTAGAGACATGACTTGACCTCCTCTGGCAGAGCTGATGTCGTGTACAACGCTTCCTAGACTGGGTTCATCTACGGTGATGGTGACATTCATAACGGGCTCCATCAATGCTGTGCCAGATCCAGCATCTGCGGCCTCACGTAGAGCTTTTTGCACTGCAAGACGAGCCGCGGAGGAAATGGCGCCAGCACTGGTAGTTTGGAAAAGATGCTCAGAGGGATCGAAAGTGATGGTGATTTTGGTCGAGTGGAGAGGATAGCCGTGCGAAGGACCACGAGCGAGCGCTGCTGTCACTCCAGTCTGCATAGCCGACTGAAGTGTTTGCATTGGCAAGGTGGACGGAAGAGGAGGTAGCTCAGAGTCTGTTGCAGAGCCGTCCGGATAAAGGTTTGGCGTTTTCAAGACCAGATAGTTCTCATCCAAGAGTGCGAAGACGCTCGTGTGATCATCGGCTGCATCCAACTCGGACTCTTCGAAGGGCGCTACACTTGCAGTACATCCGGCCTTGGACGCCTTGCCAGCCACTTCTCGGTCGAATATGGCAGACGCTTCTGACGAAGGAGCAGAAAGAGCCTCACGGTACCCGATCTGGATATTGCCGATTCTAGCCTTTGCTTTGAGGTCGTTGATAAGTCTGTCGCGAGCAATCTCGAGATGAAGTTCACCCATGCCAGCCAAGTGAGTTTGTCCGCTCTCAGCATCCTCTCGCACATTCAAGCTAGGATCTTCTCGAAGCAAAAGTGCCAGCGTTTCTGAAATGTGCTTCTCCTCAGCCAAACTATTTGGCTCCACACTTGTGAAGAAGACAGGAGGGGGAACGTTGATTGGCCTTAGTTGGAGAGTATTAATCGGCGAGGGAGGACCGATTTTCGGGTTGACTCCGCTATACAGAATGAGCGTGTCGCCTGTACGTGTAGACTTCAACCCAGGGATGACTCCGATCTGGCCAGCCTCGATTGAAGAAATTTCGACGGCCTCGTCTGCATACATCCGCAATAGGCGAGGCGCTTTCTCAGTGACGCCAAGATTGGTGTTGAAAAGGGGCGAGTTCTTGGTGATTGATCCAGAGTATACTCGGACGTAGACCAGAACACCCCGACGTGGATCAGTGACCACCTTGAAGGCCAAAGCGCATGCCTCGAGACTTCTGATGATAGACATGTTCTTGCCCGCAGCCAATGCTTTGGTCTTTTGTTGTTTCTTGGCCTCGATAGTTGCAGGGAGAGATTCTTTGCCCGAGAGGAGGTCGTTCAGTCCATACTTAGAAGGACCAACACTGGCCTCAGGGTCAGG
The DNA here is from genome assembly GCA_003992365.1 of Aureobasidium sp. P6. NCBI lineage: Eukaryota > Fungi > Ascomycota > Dothideomycetes > Dothideales > Saccotheciaceae > Aureobasidium > Aureobasidium sp. P6. Next base: position 388,233 of record RZIQ01000003.1, on the reverse strand, counting down.
GCGCTCCTGCGGTGAAGGAAGAAGATCCACAACAGCATCCAACAGCGGCTGCACACCAACATTGCGGAAACTTGCTCCTGCAAACACGGGTACAAGTTGCTGTGGTTGTTGAAGAGTACATCTTCTGAGACTTTCAGTAATGTCGACAGATGGAATGGCCAAGTGATCCTCGTCATGTTCAAGGAACTTTTCGACCATCTCGTCGTCATACTCACTCAGAAGCTCTACCAAAGCCATTCTCGCTTTCTTGATCTCATCTGCAAAGGAAGAGTTCTCGGCATCCAAATCTCCAAGACTATGCACTTTGACAGTCTTGCCATCACCACCTTCTTCGTACAATAAAGCACGGAGACCCACAGCATCACCGACACCTTGAAGCTTGAGGTCACCGGGTCGCCACCAGGGAATCTGGCAAAGAGCAGGCCACACGCGCAGACGTGTGCCTATTTCGGAAATTGTTCTGGCGAAGGCGGCACCCTCACGATCAAGCTTGTTGACAAACAAGATTTTAGGAATCTGATAATGGTTTGCTTGTGTCCAGACCTTCTCAGTCTGTGCCTCAACGCCAGCAACACCGTCAAGGATACATACTGCACCGTCCAGAATACGCAAAGAACGTAAAACTTCAAAGGTGAAGTCGGCGTGACCAGGGGTGTCTATCAGATTGATATTGTGAGATTGTGATGATCGTGGCAAGACGATCTTGTTAGAGGAGAGATCGCTAGGCGAGGAATTCGCTGGTGGCCAGGAGAAGGTGACTGCGGCTGATTGGATAGTAATTCCTCTTGCGCGCTCGGCAGGCAAGAAGTCGGTGACTGTGGAGCCTTCATCGACGTCTGACGGATAGAATTCAGTATGTGCGTTATGCTAGGAAGTGCTTGAGGGAAGAAAAAGAAGAACAAAACCAAGACAGAAAAGCTGGTGAATCGATTACGAACCTCCTAGCCTACGAGTAAAGCCACTGTAATAGAGCATACGCTCTGTGGTTGTAGTTTTGCCCTTTTGACACTCAGTACTTACATTGGGGGAGAAAGATATACTACGACATACCGCATCGATATGAGCTATGATACCAATGTTACGAGTCTTGAGATTGGCCAGATGGTTGCGGCGGGAAGTAGAAGAGGCAAAAGATCTAGCGGTGATGGACGCTATAGACTTAGCATTGTGGTAGACTCGGCAACGTGGCCACTGTCCTCTGAGCAGCATGCCAGCACAGAAGTCAAAGTATGATCAGATCAATTGATCCGTCTTGAAGACAAGAAACAGATTTCGGTGGGTTGGCGGAAGTCGAAGAAAAGGGTGGAAGGTTGCAGGACGGACATGTCGCGGCCCTCGGCTCTTGGCGGCTGTTGGTCCGGGGCAGCGATGTCATGCAGGTAGCAGCAGCAGCACCATCTGCCACATCTTCAGCATTGCATGACCTTGACGGCACAATGGACTATTCTTCGGCCATAGCCAACGACGCAGGCGGCTCGCCGTGGGCTTCTTCGCCTCAACACGACCGCTCCGGCTTCTCTCACTCCAACAACCACGACGTGCCGCCCACCAACTCGCTGTCGCACCAGCCACCGGCTCCCGAGGGCGACGACTTTCACCACGACGACACCACCCAATTCTCTCGTCAAAACAACCAATACTCGTCGCAACAACCTCAGGCACCATCTTACGACAGCTCGACCCGCTCCGAACCCCAGCGCTACCACCATGCCCGGCCGCAACATCCCCCTCAGCAGCCGAGTCACCTACAGCAGCAACAGCAGCAGCAGCAGCAGCAGCAGCAGCAGCAGCAGCAGCAGCAGCAGCAGCAGCAATCGCAGTACCACCAACAGAACCAACAACCTCAGCAACCACGAAAACAGTACAAGCTGCAGGCCAAGATCACCGCACTAGAGCGTACCGGTCGCAAGGACCCCGTCTTGCGCTTCGACGTCTACGTACGCCGTCTTATTCCAAGTGCTGCCTGAGCATGCATAGCTGACCGTTCACCCAGACGAACCTACCCAAGTTCCGCACCACCCAATTCCGCGATGTACGACGTACCCATTCCGAATTCGTCAAGTTTGCCGACCACTTGATCTCGTCCAACCCAGAAGCTTTAGTCCCCGCCGTCCCCCCTCCACTCACTGCAGCTGGTGTCGGTACCGACGAGGATGAAGCCCGCGTCAAGGCTTCAATGCAGCGCTGGCTGAATACCGTATGCTCCAACCATGTTCTCATGCGTGACGAGGAGATGATCTTCTTCGTCGAGAGCGATTTCGGTTACAGCCCTGTCGTCAGACGCAAGCAACCTGCTACTGGTGTTCGCCGCAAGTATATCAAGCAGTTTGCTCCTCCTCCGGATGACACTCCCGAGCTTCTCGAAGCTCGTCCTATTGTCAAGTCTTTCTATCTCGGTACCATGGATCTTGGTCAAAAGGTGGACAAGGTTGTGAAATCACGTAGAGGTGAGAATTGGCCATAGACATGTCTCGACAACGCTCAGTGCTAACTTTCACAGCTCTTGGACTGGCAGAATCCGACTTTGGCGTCAAAATGGGCCACATGCAGGTCCAGGAAACGCATCCAGGCCTGGCCAACGCCTACAAGAAACTAGGCAAAGTCATCCAAGCCGTTGGAGATTTCCACGCAGCCCAAGGCACAGCCGAAGCCACCACTCTGGCCGACCCCCTCCAATACCACTCCAGCGACGCCTTCATCGTCAAGGAAACCCTCACCAACCGCCACATCCTCCTGCGCGAGCTCATCCAAGCCCAACAATCCACCCGCAGTAAGACCTCGGCCGTAGACCGCCTCAAGGCCTCGTCCTCAGTCAAACGCGACAAAGTCGACGAAGCCTTTGCCGCCCTCGACGAAGCCCGCTCGCACGAAGCCCACCTCAAGGAAAAAACCGACCGCGTGACTCAGAACCTCGTCCACGAACGTCGCGAGTGGACCGCTCGCACGACTTCTGACCTCCGCGCTGCCATCCGCGAATACGTCATGCGCGAGATTGAAGCCGAGCGCCGCACGCTTGCAACCCTCGAGCAGGTACGCCCTGACGTCCGCAACATCGATGCTTCGGGCGGCTTGTCGCGTCTTGGTCGCGAGTCACACCCCGTGGTCCGCCGTACCAGTCTCGCCAGCAGCCAGGGGCCCAAGGGCGACGCGTGGAGTGGTGTGCCCCGCAGACCGGATGGTTTGAACCGCAGCATCAGCGGCAGTTTTGCCGGTACGGGCACTGTCCCCGAAGATGCAGAGGTCGAGCAAGCCGACGAGGCCGTGACGGGAAGGAAGCGGGCGACTAGTGGTGCGAGCAGTCTGGGCCGTTTGGACGAAGACGACGAAGATAGAATCGATGCTAGGAATGCTGCCAGTCGACTTGCGCAGACGACGTTCTAGAGGCCGCCTTTTGCCGTCCGGCTTGTTTTGCGAAGGGGCATGGCGTGGTGTGTGAATATTCACACCCCTTTTGTAGCTGTAGCAACTCTAAATTTCCATCCGGTTCTTGTTCAACTTCACGATTACAGGTTCGGTGGTCTTGTGTGTGATATGAAAAGAGCTCCGCTCTTGATCATGACAGTCACCGTCTACAAGGAGATCAAGTCAGGGTGGTCATTGAAATAATCGATAAGCCAGGTTTTCTGCATACTTCTGGCTCTCCAAACATGTTGAAATTTTGGTCGTGAAAATCGTCTAAGATGAGTTGAAAAAGAAATTAAAAACGCCTCGCAGCCTTAGTCTTCTACCAAGCTGTAATGTCGCCGACTTCTGCTTCACCAAACGTGCTCGTCTTGACAGCTTGGTCGCCCTCGACACCTTCTTGGCTTGTGATGTCTACGGGCTGTCTGGCCATAACATCCGGCAACACCTCGTGCAAGAAATCCAGCACGAAACGGTTGACCTGCTCGAACTCGAGCAAGAAGGCGTCGTGGCCCTCGGGACTGTCGATGTTTTTGAGGACCGAGTTGGGGATTGCGGCGGCCAGTTCTTTCTGTTCAGCATAGGTGAAGAGGCCGTCGGATTGAATGCCCAACACTAGTGTGGGTTGTTCGATCAGAGCGAGCGCGTCGGCGACAGGGGTTGTGGTTTGAGTATCAGCGGGAAGACGACCGCGCGAGACATCGTGGGTGTCGAGCTTGCGCGTGATGGCAATGTAGCAGTTTGCATCGAAGCGCTTGATGAACTTCTCGCCTTGATAGCGGAGGTAGGACTGAGCGGAGAAGTATGTGGGTGTGCGCTTCAGTCTGTTACTCGGAGGCGCGGCATTGGTGGGCAAAGGTGTAGTGCCGTGGAATTGCGGGTCCATGATGGTTTGTGGAGGGGTGTTGGCTGGTGGCAGAGACTCGACGGATGTGGATAGGTCGGCAGAGCTGTTGACACGGCTGTAGCGAGGCGAGCCGGCATTCTTGTGACCCTCGTTGTGGATGGCAAAGTGGTCGCCCGAAGGAGTCGAAGAGCGCAGAGAGCCGTTGATGTTCTGTATACGCGAAGGGTCGGGCGTATTGCGACCAAATCTGGACTCAAACGAGTCGCGGCTGCGATAGGTCAGAAGTGCCGACATGCGAGCGGCTGACAGGCCAGTCGAGGGAGGGTCTTGGAAAGTGTAGTAGCCGTCGTCGTACTTGGGGTCGCTGTAAATGCTCTGCCTTTGAGCCTCACCCCAGCTGATCCCCCAAGCACTGTAGCGAGCCGAAGTAGCAATGGGCACGATGCAGCGAACGTAGTGCTTTCCAAAGTAGGCAAACTCAAGAACGAGCATACCGCCCATGGATCCACCAACGACAGCAGCAATCTGCTTGACACCCAAGTCGTCAAGAACGAGCTTGAAGATGTTGACATCGTCTCTGACAGTGGTCAGGGGAAACTCGGGGCCGTAATGCTCGTTTTGTGGATTGCCGTCCTTGCTCGTCACCGGACTCGCACTTCCGTACGGACTACCCAGGCTGTTGAAGCAGACGACGAAGAAACGCGACATGTCGAATGCCTTGCCAGGGCCTCCGAGCAGAGGACCCCACCAGTCACCAACATCGGCGCTGCCTGTCAAGGCGTGACAGATGACCATGGCATTGTCGCACGCCGGTGACAGCGAGCCGTACGTCTTGTATGCTATCGGAACATTGTAAAGGACGCCGCCGCTCTCAAGGCTGAATTCGGGGATGACGGCTATCTTCTGATCGGGGATGAGTTGCGAATATGGATTCTCTGGTTGCGAAGTCACTCTTTCTATGCCGCCATTAGTCATTGCCGTTGCAATTGGAGCTGCTGTTGTGTCTGGAAGCGTACCGTACTTCATGGCGGCCATGTGCGAAGGATGGAAGGATTGTCGGAGATTTGGTTGCTTGGGTCTGCGTTAGCCATTGTTGTTTCGACTGATGGATTATGAGTCTTAGCTCTTGCCTTTTTTTCTGCCCGCAATCACGACTGCATCATCATTGGACAAAGGGAAGTCGCCCTCAACTCCACCCCACTTCTTCATCCCCACATCTTTTAGGGCTAACCATATCTTCTGACATCGACACCATTTGAGCACTTGAGTTTTTACAGTAGAATACGGGCCTTTTGGGCCTTGTAGCGTTGCTGAATCTGAGAACCCAGACTATCTGCCCGTCGCAACCATCTGTACTTGATCGCTTGCACCTTCCTGTATGAACATACTGCCGCTCCACGCTGTTTTCGAGCAACGAACAGTTAACTCTCCCAGCAACAAACCCGACCATTCTATCCGATTCTCTTGCGATCGTATTGGACGACGAAGAACCGAGGGCTCCAACTCAAAAATGCTCGATGAGATTAATTCTTGATCGCATTGTGGATCTGCGAGGTGATGCGGACTTCTGATTCTGCGAGGACCTGATCGAGGCCTGCCATCGCACCAATTGCACCATCGATCGCGATGGATCCTCCGTATCTGCCTAGTCATGTGTAAGTCTCGAAACTTTCTGCGGACGAAGGAGTAATCGAATTACCCAGTCCGTGAGTGCCCTGTAGACTGTCGGAAGAATTCTCGTGATGGAGCACCTGCACACGACGATGGCTGAGAGTGCGCTGAGCATTGCCCACGCCTCTACGAATCTGCTGGACAGTCGAGGCAACTTCATGGTAGTGTTCCTCCAACTTGCGAAGCATTCCCTCTTCAAATTCGGCAAATGCTGTCTCGCGCTCGTAAACCGCGTCCTCGCGCTGCCGGAGATTCCGCTCACGCACAGCGATGGCAGCCTCGCGCTCTCTCAGAGTTGCCTCTTGGATCGCAAGGCGTTGCTCAGTGTCTTGAGCTTCTCCAGCGCGGGCATCCATGTCTTCTTCGCGCTGAGCGATGCTGCCCAGCACCTTCTTAGCCCTAATACCGCCCAAGGCTTGACCCTTATACGAGACAGGTGGCTCTGCGACCACGCCTGTGTTGTAGTGTGCGTAGCTACAGTGATGTAAGTCTGGAAGTTCGTGAAACTCGACTCACCACCTTACTTACATGCACTTGTCCGCTGGCTTGTTGCAGCGGCCGGCGTTGTACCAGAAGAAGCAAGTTAGGATGTTTCGAAAGTCTCTGGGTTTGAATCGGTCCGTATTGTGGGAATCTTCACGAATATCATCCTCATATTTACAAGGGGCCGTGGTCGACATGCTCTTTGATACTGGTGTTGGACAATGTGATGGCGTCGTGTTCCTCGAGTAGGTGCTTCGAGCAGGAGAAACACTGCTGTCGCGATAATGGAACGGAGCTAGCCCGACGTCAGAACAACGGCACTCATTTGGAACCATGGGTGATGAAATGCTACTCACCAGATCTACCGTCCATGCTCTCTCGCACATAAGTGAATGACTCTCGTTGTCTGTAAGGTGAGTTGATATAGGAACGCTGCCTTGATGCTCCTCGACGCCACTCTTGGCTGGACACGCCTCGGCGATGCGAGCTTCTGGAACCCATTACAGCCGCTCTGACAGATGCCGACTATCGAAAGGGCTTAGTTTGAGGCATGTTCTAGCAGTCTATATGTAGTTGATTGGCTCAGTGTTTGTCGATGGGATCATCGAAATGAAAAACAAAGCCCTCAGACCTGGCAAACATATCAGAAAGCATATCAATCTGAACACTCTGAGCTAGTTGATTTGTCAAACGGTTATTGTCTTTTCTGGCAACTTGCTTGCGTGAACTGAGGGATCAAGAAACCTGTAGAATTAATCTGCCAGCCAGCAGAATAAAAACTCTTACTACGAAATCAAAGCAGAGCTCTCAGAGGGCTGAAAACAGAGTGAAATGGGAAACCACCTGTTTCTTGTTCTAGATCATTGATCATAGGAGATATACGTCCTGTCGTAGATCACTTGAAGAATATTACTCGAGGGAGATTTTACACAGTCTGAGTCATTTAATACGATGGTCATTGTATGACGATTATTATAGTCCAGGCAGATGAGGAGCAAGTCAAAACGACATCCATGATTGAGACAGGACATCCACGCAGAATGATCAACAAGTGAACAGGATATGTGGTGTTGGAGTGAGGTCGCCATCTTCGAAGTCCGTGCGCCCATCAATTTCACGCGGTCGCGTCTTCCTTGCAGTTCGCGTTGTCAGCTTTCCATCAACTCTACATCCGCCAGTCTTTGCAAATTAGTTTTCCACCCATATCATCAAAATGTCAGATTCAGAAAGCCAAGAGAATCCCGAGTTAGAGTCTGCCATTCAAGAGCAGGTGGAAGAGTGTAGGTCACCATAGATCTCTCGCACATCTCAAAGGACAAAGCTGACAATCAACTAGGGTCAACCAGTAGCAATGATGCGCTTCACATCTCACTCTATCGCGGCGACAAGGTCGTGTCAGAATTCCAACCAGCGTTCACTTACCCGATCTTTGGCGAGGAGGAAGTCGTTTTTGGCTACAGAGGGTTGGACATGTCGCTGTCACTGGCCGCCCACAACCTCAGGCCACACATGAGCATTTCCTGGACCGAACAGTTCCCTCAATTGGGCGAAATCAAAGCATCCGACATCCGTGGCGCTCTCGAAGACTTCGTGCCCGAGTCTGCATTCACTACAGAATCACGAGCCGAAGCTCTCGCAGACCCCCAAGCCGCCTCATTCACTCCTCCAGGCGCACTTTTGGATTCCTACACGCACAACGGCAGCAAATTCGAAATTTGGAAGGCCTCATTATCAGATGATGGAGCTAAAGAGATCATGGAGAACGCTCAGATCTTGGTGCCCATGTTCATCGAAGGCGGAACCATTCTTGCGCTTGACGAGAATTGGGTCGCAAACCGCTGGACCTTGTTCATGCTGTATCAGGTCGACAAGGAGCTGGGAAACACATCCGAATACACACTGATTGGTTTCTCAACCTCATACCGCGTCTTCGCGCTACCTGATCGTCGTGAGCCTCTGGAGACCGATCTGTCCCTCTTGCGACTTGGCAACTCAGAAGTTGACGCGATTCTCAGCCGATGGAATTCGGACACCGTGACTGAAGATGACCACCTTCTCAAGACACCTTTGCAACTCCCTAGCCGCGAGCGCATCTCACAATTTCTGATTATTCCGACGCATCAAGGCTCCGGCCATGGCTGCAAGCTTTATAACACCATGTTCACCGATCTTATCACTCCCGAGAACGTATGCGAGTTGACAGTCGAAGATCCCAATGAAGCTTTCGACGACATGCGCGATGCCTGCGACCTGGTTTGGCTTCGCAAAAACAACGATGATTTCGCCTCATTGAAGATCGAGACTGAGATCGACAGTGCAAAGCTCAAGTCGAACGTGTCTGTTCCTGTGGATGACATCGTCAAAGGCGAAGCCAAAGTCCGGATCAAGAGGGCCAGCAAGATCATGCCTCGTCAATTACAAAGATTGATCGAGATGCAGACATATTCAAAGATACCCAGGCTGAACAGGTCGGTCAACCGGATCTCGAGAAAGGAAAAGAGCACCAACGAAATGGACCGAGCTTACTACTTCTGGCGGCTGTACGTCAAGCAACGCCTTTTCATCTCTAACAACGATACGCTTGCACAACTGGACCGTGAGGAACGTATTGAAAGACTGGAGACAACTATTGAGAACATTCAAGTGGACTACGACCGTCTCCTAGAGCTCGCCGACAAGCGCGCTCGCTCAATCGAAAGCATGACTGGATCGAGCAACGGCACTTCGAAGCGTAAAAAGAAGACAGTTGTCGAATCTGACGAGGACCAGGATAACGATGAGATTAGTAGTGCTGGACGCGCTTCGTCCAAGAAGAAGAGAAAGACTACCTAGGAGGTTAAGCAGAAGGGAGGTACGAAGAAACAAGCAGAAAATGCTTCTGCGGTTTCCATGACAAAGAAGAGGAGCAAGACTCCTCCAGAGACAAAACTCGACAGAAGCTTAGAAGCAAGGTTTCAAAGAGTGATGCTCCAGAACAGAGGAGGTTGAGTTAAAGCAGCGCTGTTTCGAAGATTTTTCAGCTTAAGGATAAGCGTCGACACAGCAGATATCGGAGCAAAGAGTACATCTCCATCATTATTGCTATGGGTACTCCGTAGATAGGTGTCGGAGGAAAGCAGAATCATTATCAAGAAGCCAAGATTCTATTCAATCTCATTCGGAATCATTCCGAAATTACACTACTATGTCGTCTGTGTACACTAGATGAACACGCAAGACACGCTTGAGAGACCAAGCACTGGCGGTGTGAGTTGTCCTGCGGTATTTCACGACATCTGACAGACTAATTGTCGTCCACGTGCCGAGCACTGCAAGAACAACAGGATCCAGGAACAAGATGCTGAGCGGTCAGGTGAAATGTGCATTACGAATTCTTCATTTAGAAGCGCTGCGAGTGCGACAAGCCGACATGTCGCATACATGAAAAGGATTGGACGAAGCCCCCCTCTGCGCGATTTTTCCAACAGCTTTTATATACGTGAACGACTGCGGTACCTCGCAGACACATGATCTGGATGGAGGTATTATGATGCAGACTCGGGTCGGCAAGCTGCAGGGTATTAGGGGTGCCACTTAGCGCATTTGGCGAATGGTTGATGGTTGGAATTAGGAGACGAGATGCAATTCAGGGTTGAATAAGGGCTGACGAGGGATTAATAATGTTTGTTAAATGGCACACTTGGTTTCAATGACATTATGAAGGACAACTGCAACCAGGATGCGGCGCGCATACATGAGCAGTGATGGATCTCAGGGCTTGAGGAGGAGCGTTACCGAGATGGATGGATGCGTTCGATCTGATGAGAGTTGACTTTATTGACAAACTGGATTTGTCTGATCTCAGCGGCAGATGGTGATTCTCGATGACGCAGTCTTTTGGCAAGAGCGATGAGCCACCGAGGCATGCAGATTTGTATTACGCTCAGCCGAGATGACTGAGGCTGAGATTTGTGTCTGAGCAAGACGAGAAGATGTCGAAGGAAGGCAAAAGGCCCATCACTGGTGCCTGAGTCCTAAGAAGGCTATTGGCCACAAGTATTAGCAGTCTTGTCAAAGCGAATTGCAGAAAACAAGTGATTTGCCAAGGCCGTGAAAGAAGCATAAAGCGAAGTTCGGCGTGGCTGCTGGATGGCCCTCCGCAAAGAGGGAAGGCGCCCCGAGTGAGCCATTTTCTTCAACTCACAAGCACGTTGCCGGAATACGCTCATCCCCGTACCGCTCGTCTCTGCTCTGGTACATCTCTCTGGCTTTTCCCTTTTACCAAGAGCGGTGCCCTTGGCCATCTCATCCATTTGCACGATTGACTGTCTCGGACTTGGTCTCTGGCTTGGTCAGTTGGCTGTGTCTTCGGTCCCTGTTGCGCCCGCAGTTTGTCAGCAGTGAAAGTCAACGTCACTGACGAGTGCGCCACACGCCTTTTGAACACTGCACAGCATTTCCCACACCTCTGAATCACCACGGATTATTGCGCCCTGTTGACCTTGGAATATCACTGTCTGAACTCGAATACGACCGGCCCCCGCGGCCCCCCGGCTTCATCTACTAAAGTATTTGACGGCTTGACGTCGTCTTTTTATTCACCTACCATGGCCATCGCTACTGAGGAGCTGTCTCAGCAGACTTCACCTGCAATCACCCCTTCGAATCCTTCTTCGATCAGCTCTCAGTCTTCCGTACAGGGCTCGTCTGTGAAGCACTCCAATGGCGACGCGCGCCCATCCGGTCCGCCGAAGAAGCCAACCTTCACTTCACGACTCAGTCGCATGTTTTCGGCCAAGGACACCAATGAGACCTCGAGGGAGCCTTCAGTGAAGGACAAACTTTCCGACAAAGTGCCCGAGACCGCCGTAGAAGAGCCCGAGGCTGAAGCCATATCTTCCATGCCCCCGAAGCCTATCAGACCTTCAAACCCTTCCCGGCAATCCTCTCAGACGGACAAAGCCAGACTGGCCGGGACTGTTTCCCGAAGCGGCAGCGACGCGAAAAAGGACAAGAAGGATGGTGAAGTTGCCCCGGCTCAACATCGTCGTTTCTGGATTGATGAGGACGGTGTTCATCATCATCAGCTCAAAAGCGCTCGGCGACAGGAAAAGCTGACGGACATGGTTCGCGACTTCCTCGGAGGCAAGAAGAAGGAGCATCACGAGGAACAGCCCTTGTCACTCATGGCTAGTTGGGTGGATCAACTCAAGAATGAGAAAAATCGGGTCGCCTCGGATCAGAAGAATGGCCCTGCCGGTACCGCGACGCTTGTCCAAAAGTACGGCAAATGTCAGGAAATCGTGGGCCGCGGTGCCTTTGGTATAGTCAGGATAGCCCACAAGGTGGATCCCAATGACTCGAAACACGAACAGTTATATGCCGTCAAGGAGTTCCGCAGGAGACCCCAGGAAGATTCAAAGAAGTACAGCAAACGCCTTAACTCGGAGTTCTGTATCTCTTCATCCTTGAGACACCCGAATGTTATCCACACTCTCGACCTTCTCACCGATGCAAAGGGTGACTATTGTGAGGTCATGGAGTTCTGTGCCGGTGGAGATCTCTACTCCCTCGTGCTCGCTGCTGGAAAGCTCGAAGTCGTCGAGGCAGACTGTTATTTCCTGCAGCTGATGCGCGGTGTTGAATATATTCACGAGATGGGAGTCGCACATCGTGATCTCAAACCGGAGAACCTCCTTCTCACAACACACGGCGCTCTCAAAATCACGGATTTCGGCAACGGCGAATGTTTCCGCATGGCTTGGGAGACGGAACCGCATATGACAGCAGGCCTTTGTGGTAGTGCACCTTATATTGCACCAGAGGAATACACGGACAAGGAATTTGACCCTCGCGCTGTCGATGTCTGGGCATGTGGTGTTATCTACATGGCCATGCGAACCGGTAGACACTTGTGGCGTGTCGCCAACAAGGATGAGGATGAATTTTATGACAACTACGTGCAAGGTCGCAAGAGTGATGCTGGATACGGACCAATCGAGTCGTTGCATAGAGTAAGCAAGATCGGATCCAGCTGACTTAAAACAAGATTGCTAATTGTTGGTTTACAGGCGCGATGCAGAAACGTCATCTACTCGATATTAGATCCCAACGCAAGCCGCCGCATCAGCGCACACCAGGTGCTGAACTCGGAATGGGGCAAGGGCATCAAAGTATGTCAGGCCGGCGAGGAAGGGCTGTAACAATAGTGCAAGGGCAAAAGGCCCTCGATGATTTTCCTTCAGTTGAGAATCCGGGTTGGTTTGGGGTTGTGGATGCGACGGTGAGCCATGGCTCCTGTTTTGCGCGGCGTTGGACGGGGTTCATTACCTGGCATTGCAAGACGGACTCTGGTACATTATGCTGGCTATCAGAGCCATTCTGTCGTTTACTTAGATTATCAATTTCACGACCATTTCACGACCAAGATCATCTCTTCTGAAGCAAGCGTTGGGTGTTGTCGAGTGTCGGACTTTTGACATGTGGTTTCCCCAGATTGTGTCACGGAAGCAAGTGACGACAGGCGCAGGTGTGTCCTCGCTCGAAACTTTAACAGTCTCAATGTATAACGCGTTACATTGACCTTGCAGGAGGAGGATGCGACTAAGAGATGCCGCAGAACGCAACTAGAAACGGCAGAGCCCTGGTGGCCTTGCTGTTCTCACTGCTCTGCTTGTCTCTTGTCGTCTCGGCGCAGTCCGAGGACAGTCGACACAATACATCTGGCTCCATCGTCAGCAGCAACGGTAGCATTGCTGGGTCTCTCAACTCTCCAACACAGGATGCGCGCAACAGCGAGATACGTCAGACGACCTGCCGCACTGGCACGGTCAACTATATCACACATTCATTGCCTCAGCAATGTCTGAGCCGTTCTTCGAACATCACGACTTCCGCGACACCCGCGTCCTCCATCACCGCTTCCTCCACACCCGGCTCCTCGTCCTCCGTGTCGAGCAGTGTCACCGACACAAAGACAGAACCGAGCGCAACATTTGCAGAGAGTCCAAGCCCTTCTGCCACGCAACCCGAGACCGAGTTTGAAACAGATTCTCCACTGGACAATGCGAACTTCCTGTCGTTCGAAGAATGGAAGAAGCAAAACTTGGCCAAGGTTGGCCAGTCGCCTGACCATGTCGGCCAAAAGTCACATTCGGGACAGGACAAGGTTGTTCGTGACATGCGCCCTATCGATAACGCCCTCGATATTCTTGGTGAAGACTCGGAAATTGAACTAGACTTTGGTGGTTTTGGAAGACAGGATAGTTCTTCATCAACACATACTGGAGTTCAGGCTGTGGCGACTTCTGAGCCCACTCTGCGAAGCAAGGATGCTGGTAAGACATGTAAAGAACGCTCCAACTACGCTTCATTCGATTGTGCCGCCACGGTGCTCAAATCCAACCCCGAGTCCAAGTCTGCACATGCTGTCTTGATCGAGAACAAGGATAGCTACATGTTGAATATCTGCTCGAGCTCGAACAAGTTTTTGATCGTCGAGTTGTGCAACGACATCCTCATCGATACCATCGTTCTGGCCAATTATGAATTCTTCTCATCAATCTTCCGCAACTTTCGTGTCTCAGTCTCTGACCGGTATCCTGTCAAAGCTGACCGCTGGAAAGAGCTCGGTGTCTTTGAAGCCAGAAACACCCGTTCAGTCCAGGCTTTCCTGGTGGAGCAACCCTTGATTTGGGCGAGATACCTCAGAATCGAGTTCTTGACTCATTACGGCAGTGAATATTACTGTCCTGTCAGTCTGCTCAGAGTACACGGCACTACAATGATGGAGGAATTTCGTCACCAAGAAGATTTGGCCCGCGGCGAGGTCAGTGATGATCTTGAGGAGTCAGTCATGCCCGATGCATCACCATCTCCAGCTCAAGAAATTCCTCAAGAGCCTCTTCACTCCTCCAAAGAAGCCGACAAGTCCGTTGTTGTGGAGTCTTCAACACCCATCGAGACTTCGACGCAATCCTCTGTCATTCTTCTATCTTCCAGCCCTGATGGCGTGACTGCCGACGTTGGCGAGGAGACAACATCGACCAGTTTGGGCCTGCCTTCTTCTACCACCAGTAGGGAGCCAACGACTACTAGCACATATCCCTCCGTGGAAAGCGCTACCGCCAACACTTCAACACAATCCCAACATACTATCCTGCCAGATCCGGTCTACACACCACAGAATACTGCAAATTCCAGTAGACGGACAGATGTTTCCAGCGATACGACGAGTACATCCTTTCAACCTGTTTCAACATCACTATATAACTCGACGGGTGGAGTAAGACTCCCTGAAAGTATTGTCACCACTCCTGCATTGTCATCTGCAACGAACACCTCCATACAAAAGTCCCCACAGCAAAAATCACCCGAAACGACTAGCAAGTCAGTATCGACGAATGCTACTGCGCAGACTCCTTCTACTTCTGGCACTTCTGCCAAAGCCTCAACTTCTACCAACAAGCAATCGTCTGTGGTACCCGACGTTCATCAAAAGCACAGTACATCTACAGTATCTTCAGCTCACGCAAACCCAACTACTCAAGAGTCTTTCTTCAAATCAATACATAAACGCCTACAGATGCTGGAGAGCAATGCCACACTGTCGTTGCAATATATCGAAGAACAGTCTCGTATCCTTCGTGACGCATTTATCAAAGTTGAGAAGCGACAGATCAAGAAGACAGAAGCGTTTCTCGAGAACCTGAATGCAACAGTGTTTGCCGAGCTTCAGGATTTCAAGCAACAGTACGACCAGTTGTGGCAGAGTACAGTCATCGAGCTTGACAATCACCGAGATCAATACCAAAGAGAGATTCTTGCCGTCAGTACTCGGCTGAGCATTGTTGCCGATGAGTTGGTCTTTCAAAAGCGCATGGCTATTGCTCAGATGACAGTCCTGATGATCTGTTTGAGTCTGGTGTTGTTCGTACGTGCTGGAGGTGGTGCCAGTCTAGACGTACCAATCATCCAACAGATGGTCAACAAATCACATTTCGGAAGGAGTTCTTACTACTCACCTCTGAACTCTCCCTCGCCGGACCAGACCTCTCCGCCATTCAGTAATGGAGAAGTTCGACGGAGAAGAGGCTTCTGGAGAAGCAATGTCAATTCTCCCGCGTCCGTGAGACCTAGTTCTAGGGGCAATGGGATTATGTCAGAGGCTTCTGTGGATGAACGTCCACAGAGTTCGAATCCAGATCTCATGTTCCAACCACCAACACCAACCCTTGGGACTAATGAAGGAACAGATGGAGAAGAAGGCATCATGGTCTCGTCTTCGCAGGGTGACTCGTTTGTCGCGGCAGAGATGGACAGTGAAGATGATCTTGACGACTCATCAGCATCGCTGCCACAAACACAGTCATCACCTTCAACACCTAGTGGGTCGCGAGATCTCAAGATGCAACACTGGCCTGCTGGAACAGATGGAAATGATATTACCAATGACGAAGCGAAGATGTCCTAAGAAGTGGCAGTTTTGATGAAGTTCTGTATTATGACGAGTTATGTATTCCTTTTCTGTTCGACCAAGGATGTGATCAAGGAATTGCCTTGGTTCCAACATTCTTGATATTTTGGAAGCGAGAAACCCGGTCATGAGACCTCCATTAATCGCAAAGGCAATCTCATTGCTCTTCCTCACAGCAAGCACGCCATGGTTCACGGAAACAATTTTTCCTTGAGTTGCAAGAGAAATGACGGATGTGTCGCTTGTTCAGGGAGATCATGTTGTTTTGGGCCAACGAAGCAGGTTTTCTTTTTGTTCTGAACATTGCACAGCCTCTTGTGGCTCATCGCCCCTTGGTTGTCAAGACGAAAGTTCTGGATCGTTACTTTTGGTGCACGATGATTTCCCTGAAACGCAACACGACGATCGGCTCGTGGAAAAGCGGGGAGGTGTTCGTCAGAGGTTGTTGCTGAGCGTGTGGGGGGTCTGAAGCTTTCGATTGGAAGGGACCCCTCCTGGGGATCGACAATCTTGTTTGCTGTTGCTGGTGTGCATCGCCCGCGACATGCTTTGCTTGATGTGTGTG